>JBBPCS010000130.1:4253115-4265145 GCA_037974645.1 Hollardia meadi
CACACACACACACACACACACACACACACACACACACACACACACACACACACACACACACACACACACAGATTGCAGTAGCCCACCCAGGAGAAAGTCTTTTCTTAAACACGCAGCCTAATTTTACTCTCCCATCTGCTAGTTTAATCTCTCTGGGACATAGATCATCTCCCAATATTAGACTGCATAATATCCAGAGTTCTTCTTTTAAGACTTTTTTAGCTTTTGTCTGGAATAGAAACCTTTCATGTGTTTGATCAATACACATAATCAATAATTACCATTAACTCTGCCTTTTAAATCTCTTAGCTGCATTTCTATGAATATGCCAGCTTAGTGTTTTGTCATTATTACATAGCCTATTAGCATTATCTCCAACTTGTTGAAAATGTTTACCAAAACCAAATTAATAATCCTTTGTCAAATGTCAGCGCGGGTGTTTGTTGGGAAATCGACCAGTTTTGTCACATGTTTGAGCAACTGTGTGCGTTTCCAACATGTCTTTCATACTCACGTCTCGATGTATGTGTTACTAGGGACAGCAAGCTGACCATGTTGCTAAGGGAGTCGCTAGGCAACATGAACTGCCGGACCACCATGATTTCTCACATCTCTGCCTCACCCAGAGATTTCTCAGAAACCCTTTTCACCATCCAGATTGCTTCCCGCGTCCTCCGAATGAAAAAGAAGAAAACTAAAGTGACCGTGGTGAGTTTGACTCAAACCCTGCTGCTTCTTTAAACCTGAGGGCTCATTCCTCTTCATCTCATGAAACTCAAACTTTAGGTCCAAGGTAAAGACAGTCACTTGAAAAGGATGGACAAATGAACATACAGTACACATCTGGCTCATAATCTTCACATTGCACATTGAAAATCTTGGCTTTGTGTAGCTGAAAACAAGTAGAACATTTTGAATGTTTGTGCTGAGTTGGTTTCCAAACATTATTTCCACCATCACCATCGTCTTCCTTTCCATCACATGTGCCCTTTCACTTTTCATGCTCTTGTATTTTAGAACTGTTCAGCTGAAGGGAAAAAAAAGATGTGAGGGCTCCAGAGCTCTAAAAACACAGCTCCCACTAAAGTCATGAGATACCTTAAAGTGCACGTGTTGTGATAGAAGTAGTCAAATTAAATTTCTTATCTTACATTTGTTATGTTACTTGGTTAGGCTGCATATTGGTCCAGGATCAGTCTAGATGTCGTCTTTTTCTCTTTTCACTCTTTCCCATCTTTCTCCGTTGTGAACTATCAATTAAAGGCAAAAAAAAAAGATTAAAAATCGCTCTCTGCAAATCTAAAAAGGGAATATTTTCTCTCACACTGCCCTCCCTCTCACCCGTCTGCCTCTACTCAGCAATACACCTCCAGCTCCTCTGGAGGAGAGAGCTCCTGCGAGGAGGGTCGCATGCGTCGTCCGACCCACCTGCGACCTTTCCACCACCGTGGTGACGCTGACTCTGACCTCCCGTTGCTGCGGCTGTCCAGTGACCCTGATGAATACTCGAGCAGTGAGCAGTCATGTGATACAGTGATCTACGTGGGCCCGAATGGGGCTGCGGTGTCAGATAGAGAGCTGACAGACAATGAAGGACCACCAGAGTTTGTACCAATTATTCCTGCGTTGCTTCGGGGTAAAGCGTCAGAGCAGCAGCAACCACAAAGTCAGGCAGCTGGAGCCCAGAACAAGGTAATTTAAACATATTTTACATTTAGAGTTTTGAGAGTGAGCAGTAATCACAAGAACATTTGTTGAAAATAAACATTAGTTGACTTACTTCTCCATGATTTCGGTGCAGTCTCAGTCAGAAGGCCAGGCCGGTGGCACCTCTCAGCCCCTTCCCCAGCCCCCGCAGTCACTTCTTGGGCAGCCGTTGGCCCCTGTCCCAGAAGAAGGAGCTGAGTGCCTGAAGTGCAATACCTTTGCTGAGCTGCAGGAGAGACTGGACTGCATTGACGGCAGTGAGGAGGTGACTAGAGTTTTCTGTAAAAGTTGAATTGTTCTGGGATCTGTATTTAAGGGTATATTGAGAGTTTGACAAGTTGAGCACTTTATCTTTTCAAATGGAAAAAGGGGCTTTGTCTGTATAGTGTTCTGCATGTAGTGCTACCACAGCTTGTGTTTGTAGAGATTTTCTGTCCCTTTTAATAAGCATATGCTTTCAATTGTGTTACAAAATAATGCATTTGAAAAAGCAATGCACTGTCATTGTAAACATATTTGCACAGGACCCTGTTATTTGCATGTCACTAATAGCAACTCAAGTGACTCAAGTTGTTTATTCTTATCTATCAACACTAAAGGAAATCTTAGTGGAAAGCATTTCCTTTGTCAAAAAGAAATCAAACTATCTAAAGTATTCTCTTTTTCAACCATCACTCTGTCCCTTTGTTCAGGTGGCAAAGTTCCCCTTTGAAGAGGTTCCAGCGAGCAAACAAGGTGCCAAACAAGAACCATGTCCATCTTCAGCCGTCCCAATCTCTGCTCCTTCTGCTCATGTCTCTGCTGGGGTGTTGGATATAGACACTAAAACAGGTTCATTCATTGATTACATATACTGTATAGAGATAATGTATTCCAGCGTCTTATAATTTGTGCTCCGTAGACCAGTGTGACAATTGTAGTTCAGTAATTCACCATCGAGTCAGGTCCCATTTTAAAGTTTTGGAAATCATTGTTGTGTCCAACGTCTCCAGGCTCGGCATGTGCTGTCGGAGGTGCAGTGCAGTCCTCCAATGCAGCAGCAGCAGCAACTTCCAAGAGGAGAACCAATGACCAGCAGCTACAGGAGATCAAGGACGTGGTGGAGGAGGCGGAGCTGGCCCAGACGATGATCCACAGCTTGGCTCAGAGTTCTGGTTTGCCCATAGTTACTAGTACCAGGAGCGTTACGGGAAGTAGCAGCATCACCTCTAACCCCCTGCACAGGGCCAAGAGTTCCCACCTGAATGACAGGTGAGTTGAGATGGTACTGCATGGCACTGTGAATTTTGTTTAGGAGTAGTACTTTTTTTCCTTGAAAATGTTGCCATTAACCATTGGAAAGTATTTGCCTTTAACTGATGAGATGTCTCGTTTTTTGTCTCGCTGAACAGCCGTGAAAGTCTGAATGTGGGCAGTAACACTGACGTGAAGGCACGCCCACTAGGATCACCACGTCTTGGCATCGCCAGTCTGACCAAAACTTCAGATTACAGGTAAAGCATACACATGGGCAATAATGTTAACTTTGGGCTTTTTCTTTTGATTCTGTTTTAATAAAAAAAAATAAATTAGAAAATGTCTAAAAAATAATAATTTCTTGCTGATATTTCTATTATTACTAAATCAAACCATAAGCAGCAACGAACCCAAGGCATCTGGGCTAATAAACAGTCTAAATCTAAGAACACATCAGCACCAAAAACCAGCTCCACAATGAATGATCCATGTTTTCCTCCCCAGGCCTCCGTCCTCTCCCTCCCAGCGGTGTAAGGTGTACACCCAGAAGGGCGTGATGCCGGCAACGCCCCCTCTGTCCTCACACACTCTGGCTCAAGACAGCCAGGCCACAGATGCTTTGACCTCAGACAGTATGCCTCTTTCTACATGTTATGCTTCAGAATTTTGATTATACTGAAACCTTCACATACCTGTTCGATATTTATGATATTGATACTTTAACTTTTTTACATTCAAATTATTAATTATATTTTATTATATTATTTATATTTGTCCATTTGTTTGCTTCCTTTCCTATCTTCTTTTTCTCCTATTAAATAATAATTTGGCAAGTTCAAGACCATTGCCACACTCCATACCATATGCATATATTTTGACTCTTTTGATTTAACTTACTGCTTTTGTGTTTTTTATGTAATCTCATTAATTTTTTGTTTTTAATTAAGACGTGTTTGTGATTCTGCAGACAGTTTGGCTGCAGACAGCGGCCGGTCCTCCACAGAGTCTCTGCTGTCCAGGTCTTCTCCGGTGGGCATGAGCCCACAAGTCCGAGAGCCAGCTCCGTCTTTGTCTGCCAGCTTGGGCTCAGCTGAGACACTCTGTGACGATGACGTTCCGCCAATACCCTTGGACACGCACAGGGATGGTGAGTTGCAGTAAAATACTGCTATTTTTAGTCAAGGAAAGGCCGGGTGACATGCAACATAAGTCACATGAATCATATGCAAACCCTCAGAATCATGACAACACATACGCACCACGCTAAGCAAGAACAGGAAATGAACAGATTTGATTCTCATACTCTCCTCCACTTGCAGCCTCAGGCCCTGCAGTATCTGTAGGAACAGTTGGACCTCTCTCGCTCGGGGAGGATGAACTAATGTACGCGCTGGCTCCTGGAGGTGTGGAGAACCTTGATGTTACAGCTCCAATGGAGATTCAGGGCCTGACGTGTCATCCAACAAGCATCACTAGCTTCAACAGCGACCATTGTATCACTGCCCTCCCCTCGGGCTCTCAAGCCATCAGCATTTGCGGTTTTGCTGGAGATGGAGCTGTGGAGGATTATCATATGCCTGCAGGTCCTGCAACAACCTCAGGGGTTACAGAGGTTGTTGCCATGGCAGAGGTTAGTGTGACTCACTTGCTTTGCATTCACAGTGACTAAGAGGATTTGGCATGTGGATATTTCTCCTAAACCAAAGCTAATGTTCAGACTTGTAGATGGTTTTATATGATTTTAACCATCCGCACCAAATAAAGAACAATACCCACTATAACAAAGGTGGGAACAAACAACTTCAGATTAAAATCTGCACGAGGCAGATTTTTTTGTCTCTAAATTCTGTACAGAATCAGTAGTAAATTATTGTTTCTTCAATTTCAAGATGCCATACCCAATTGAATTGCATCCTGTTGTAGGTAGCCATGGCCAAGCTGCGGATAGAAGGTGAAGCCTTAGCCACAGTGATGTCTAACTGTGGTTCACCCATCTCATCCTGGATGAGTGATCTCAGCATGGGCAGTGAAGCTGACCAGTCTCTCCACAGCTTCAGTCAGTCCCAAAGCCAGCAAGGGGAGGCACTTGCTGAACCTGACCCCAACCAGGGTCTTTATTTCGGAGAGGTGGTTCCAGGAGGTTCCAGCCCAAGAAGAGGGAGTCTGGAAGGAGAGGTGCTGCTGTCAGGGAATGGAAGTGATAAGGGAACTCCAACCAAAGACAGGCTGAGGAAACTGCCTCCATCCATGGCTAAAACTAGCATCCAAATTCTGGCAGGAGCTGGTAACTTCTCTTCCTTCAAGACCGCCATCAGTGTGCACCCATGTGTGGTTGTCAAACCCATGGTTATACAGGAACCAACCATCCTCTCTTCACCTACCAAGACCAGCTTAATGAAAGACCCAGGCAAATTTAATGCACCATTTTTAGCTTCTATTTCCAGTGAGATGAGCTTTGAAGACCCCTGGTTGAAGCGTGGCATAGAGGAGGGGACACCCAGGGAGCTTGTGTGTGAAGTGAAGCCAGGGAGGAAGGAGGTGGAGCATTCAAAGAGCCAAGCTGGAGATGGGACTGGAGACCACCAAAGCTTCTTGAGGGATGGTAAGCAGGACATGTAACATCAACCCAGGCCATACTTCAACCGCTTTGTTGAAATAGTTTTAGTTTATGCCAGTGACATATGTCTTGACACAAGACAACACACAAAAAAACACAAAAACTGTCTTCAGTTTCAAGAGTTAGTCAATGGCACTTCCAATATTAAGGTTACAGGATTAGATGTTCATGTATCTAATTATTAAGTGTTTGTTTACTCAGAGCTCTCAACAAATGTTGATTATCATGAAGCTCTGAGTAACTGGAGGTACTTCTACCTGACAGAAGGAGTGTACAGGACTTTTTTTTCCATGCATAGACATCTCCTGCCTTCCTACACACCATAATTAAGTGCTGATGCCATTTATTAGTTATTGAAAACAAAGTATCAATCATGATGAGCTGATGGTAGGTGTGAAATGTTGCTTCAAAGTAAAAGATTTACAGGATTCTTAAATTAAGTCTATATTCTCTTGTATTTGCTATTTTTCCATCACTAGTTGGGGATCATGGCAGCTCCAGTTCAGGTGGTGAGATTGTGTCGTCTCCAGATTCCTTCAAGAGAGTGGTGGATGGCTGTGAGATGGTCGCTGTTGTTGCACAGGGAGAACGCCTGACTGGTATCTATAGCCCAGACATCCACCGCACTGCCAGTCTTCCCCGCGGCTGGCACCGTCTCAACCGCCACGACGGCTTAGACAATGGAATCGAGTACCGTAATCTTGGTGTCACCACTTCAACTCCCTGCAGTCCCCGCGCCACACTTGACCGCCGGGGATCAACTGGAAAACAGGGCTTCTTCTCACACAAGAAGGGAGGAATCCCACCTCTGCCACCAGTACGGAAATCGAGCCTCGACCAGCGGAACAGAGCAGCCAGCCCTCTCCATCAACCCAGCCATGGAGTCTCATTACTGGGCAGCTCAGCAGATGATGCAGGGATATCTGGATGTGGCTCTTCAGGAATCAGCAGACAACGAGGTTCCAGCATAGACAGCAGTAGACTTTTCAGTGCCAAGTTGGAACAGCTTGCAAACAGAACCAACTCTCTGGGTCGGGTCCACAGTTCCCACAGTGGCTCCCACCATTACGACTGCTTCTCTCTGGAGAGGGATGGCAGCCTGAGAGGGGGAGGGGGAGGAGTGAGGGGGGACAGCACCATGCCTCGTACTGGGCGCAGCCTCACCCGTGCTGGATCAGTGTCTTCTCCTACTGGAAATATCAGCAGTCCCAGTTTCAGTGCCAGTCCTGGGCCAAGCAGCGCTCCACAGTCACCAGCCAAAACCAGCAGCCAGTCAAAGATGTCAGCAGTCAGCAAGCTGCTGATGACCAGCAGTCCCAAGGGCAGGAGTCTGTCTGCCTCTAGCACTAAGACTCTGAGCTTCTCTACCAAATCTTTGAGCCAAGCTGCCAGCCGCAGCTCAAGCCTTCCTCCTAATGGAAAGGTGGGAAGGAATATTTCTATACTGTAAATGAACATACTGTACCTCTAAAATCTGCTCATCAGACAAAATTTGTTGAACCGTCTAGTTTTAACAACAATTGTGAGACCTTTTCTCTTTGAGCACTGTCAAAAAACAGAACACATTCATAAATTGTTCAAGTAAATCAAGCTGTGATGGCCTCCATTTCTACTTCCACCCACCTAAGCCATTTATCTGTTTCCTCAGCCCCAGAGCTCAGTCCAGGGCCCTCTGCAGCAGCAGGGACCTTCCCCTGGGTCCTGGTCTACCCAGTCTTTGAGCCGAAGTCGAGGAGGAAGCTTGGCTGCCAAGCTGCCTCTCCGGGCTGTCAACGGTCGAATCTCAGAGCTCCTCCAGGGCAGTACAGGCTCCCGTTCCAGGAGTCATGCCCAGGGAGGGGGCACAGATCCAGCAGAGGAGAGAGGAGTCGGATTGGCAAGGTGTGTCAGTTTTTTGTTTTTTTATATTTTATTTTGCTTTTTCAGAACTAAGCACATTAACAATCAGTATACAATCATCAGATGACAGCACAAAGTCAACAAGACTACAAACAATAAATAAATCGAAGATAAAATCAAAGATATTGTTGGCACTGACAACAAAATAATGTAACCAACCAAAACAAGGCAAACCATTGAGAGACAAAGGCAGCATCTTGCTTCAAGGATCATACAGCAACAATACAAGAAGACAGTACATAGGTACAATCAATCTGGTATGATGGGAAGTTTTTCATATAATCCAAACAGGGTTGCTAAATCTTGTAGCATGTTTTATTCCTCAACCAATATGTTATTTTCTCTAGAGGTATACAGCTGTTCATTTCAGAGAGCCACATTCCAAATGGAATTGGGGGCATCTGATTTCCATTTGGATGCAATACTTTTTTTTTTTTTGCAATGACCAGCAAAGTTTCTGTAAGCTTTGTGGTATGGTTAGTCAGTTTTAATTGTTTTAATTTAACATTTAGGAGAGGGCTCAAGTGCAAGAATTATAGAGCATTTCATATAAATTCAGTTCATTATTTGATAATAAATATGATGCTCAAGGAGCAGTTTCTAGGCAGTATACACCATTCATGTGTTATGCAAGAATATTATCAATAACAGACATGTCATGACAATTTCAAAAGGTTTGTGGTATCCTGGTGGTCTAAGGGTCTATTGTTGCAAGTCATTCCCTCTGCTCTCGACTGTCAACAATTAACTAAAAAGACAAAATGCCTTTTAAACTAATTCCAAAAACAATCTGTTTATATTTTAAAGTCTTTTAACCCATTTCCTGTTCTCAGTGGAGGGGTAGCTGGATCCGTAGGTGGTGGTGGTGGTGGATGTAGCCTGGGAGAGGATAGGGCAGCAATGGTCCAAACACTGCCCTCTCCATACAGCAAGATCACAGCTCCCAGAAAACCACACCGCTGCAGCAGCGGCCATGCAAGCGACAACAGGTACAAGCTCAAGTTCTTTGAGAAATATATAATTTTACATTTATATAACATAATTTGGTGCTTTTTAAAGTATTCTAGTTTTTGATTTTCCCTTTAACTGTGACCTCATTCTGCCTCTAACAGCAGTGTACTGAGTGGCGAGCTCCCCCCGGCCATGGGGAAGACGGCCCTGTTTTACCACAGCGGAGGCAGCAGTGGCTACGAGAGCATGCTGAGAGACAGCAGCGAGAACACAGGAAGTACCTCCTCTGCTCAGGACTCCCTCAGTGAGCACAGCTCAGCCACCACCTCCTCCAGACGGAGCTCCAAGAGCAGCAAGAAGAGCAGGAGCAATACAGGTCACAATTACACATTTAAAGCTATTCTTGAAAATATTGCTTTAATGAGGATGATGTATTAATTTTTTTCCCCTACGTTCTACTTTCTTCTGAGGTGAAAGCTTTGACCAAATGTGATCAGAAGTCTGCTAAAACCTTAAAAAAGGAAGCAAGTTAGAAAGAGAGAAACCTCTATTAAAAAACAGAATGAGAAAGGATTGTACAGGTAAGGGAAACGTGAAGAAAGCTGTGGTTACAGAGGGAGCCAGGAAGGAAAGGTGACCCTGACCACCCATCTGTGAAATGGTAAAGGGAATCTGCTGGTGTGGGCTGTAATGAATATTACTAGAACACCACACTGGGAGGCTGCTAATGTGGCCAACAAATGACACTCTACTGGATAACCATGAGGATGGATATGTGCATAAAATCCGATTGGACAGAGGCAGCTCTTCCTGGTGTGTTTTAACTGGAGTAACCCTTTCCGTCCATGTGTGTGGGGTGCAGCCTTACCTCCTGCCAGACAGCATAAAGTCAACCACAACTGATCCTCTGCTTCAAACAGAGAGCTTGCTGTCAACCTGTCACAAGCAGACACAAAGGCAGAGAGGTTACTCTGTTTGTTGCATATAAATAGTAAGACAAAGTGAGGCGGATGTGCCACAGACTGATGCAAACAAAATGTTAATCACATCTTCAGCTGAGTCTCTTTTTTGTGCTTTGGATTGATTGGATTCACTAGCTCTAATTTCTTTTGTCTTCTATGTCACCACCTCTCCTCATCTTTTTTCATCTATTCCTCTCACACATTTTCTACCTCATTTGTCCAACTCGTTCCTCTTGCACCTTCCCCTCCCTGCAGACCCTCATTCTGTCTCTGTCCCCCTATATTCCACTTACTACTATGTAATGAAATACAAATGTCTCTGCTTGACCTTTCAGTGCCACACTGAGACCAAAAGACAGCAGCAACCTTATTAAAACCACCCTTTTCCTTTCTCTCCTCTCTCTCAGGCAGCTTATCTCTCAGTTCCTGGTGAATCTGATAACTCTCATTCCTGGCGACATCGCTGGCAATTTCTATGCAAAGTGTGTGCGCACGTATGAGCGGGTGTGTTCATTCTCGCGTAGTTGGCAGATTAGAGTGACCTGCTGCTCTTATCGAAGCACTTCATGAACAGAGACTAAACTTTTTATCTCACTTCGCACTCCATTATCTGTTTCTTGTTCCCTTTCTGCTTTTTCAAACATTCACTACTTTTCTTTTGTCCTTTCCTTTCTGCCTCTCTCCAGTGATCATCCATCTCCCTCTCTTTCCACAGCTCACAATATTGCTGCTTTTATCTTTATGTTTTAAAATTAGCGATCTCCCAAAAAACACTATTCCTTTAACTGTATAGACTAGAAATAATTAAATCATGGGATCTATTTTGCAGTAAAGAAAAACTTTATCCTGCCAATATTTGAGCAGAATATCTAAGCTGATTAAGTAGTTCAGTAGTAGCAATTAAAGCCAATTAAGTATCAAGATAAGTCATGCTAAAGCAGTTGTTATGATGTAGTTTACCTGTTTATGATTAAAATGGCTATTTAGTTCATGAAGATTAGCCTCTAACAAAATGCACAACTCACTACTGTCCATCACTTGCAGAATTAAAGGGCTACAGTATGTAGCAACACAAGTGTTAATGACTGGAAACATCTAATGATAAGCTCTGGTGCTGTATAACACTGTTTTTCATTAACTTCTTCTTCTTCTTTTTTTTTTTTCCAGGCCTCCAGCGTCGTCGTCTGATCCCAGCACTGACCTTGGACTCCTCCTCCTCACCTTCTCACCGCTCCTCCAAGCAGGCCATCACTTCCTCTTCTTCCTCCTCATCCAGCCCAGGTGCATGCTGGGTAGATGGCCCACTGGGGCCCCCAGCTCCTTCAAACCTCCGGGGCACCACTGCAACGGCAGAAACCTTTGAGATCAAGATCTACGAGATAGATGACGTTGAGCGGCTGCAGAAGAGGAGAGACAAAAGAGGGAACAAGGTGAGAGAGGGAAAGGAAAAGGAAACTCATTCAGGGCTAAAGTGAAGAAGAAGGATAAGATGAGGCTAGAAAAGAGATGTAACAGAAAAGGAGGGAGAGAGAGAGAGAATAAGAGTGCAAAGGAAAGAATCAGGAAAGGGTTAAAGTGTGTGAGGAGAACAGGATGATGGAGAGAGAGGAATGGATGTGTGGAGAGAATGAGAGAAGCTGGAGAGCCAAAGAGCAAAAAAGGAGGCCCAGAGGGCAGGAGGCATATTGCACTTGATGCCAATGAAATTGATTTGATGAATAGGGAGACATTAAAAAGCAATACGTGTTCTGTTGGACACTGTTGCTGGAGGAGAAGGAGGAAGAGGAGGAAGCTGGAGAGGAATGGAGACATAGGAAGCTACAGGCTCTGAGTCAATGAGGAGAGAGACAAAACGTTGAGTTTAAAAAATACAACAGTCAGGATTTTCACAGAATGAGTGAATCAACATTAGCACTATGTTCTGTGTGAATAGTAAGCTTTTTCTTCAATAAATCTACATTCTCTCTGTATTATCTTTAAAGTATCATTTTAGAAATCATTTAAAATTCCTCAGATTTAGCAGAATACCGAGTGCTACTGTACAACTGTGCATTCAATGCAAATTAATGCATGGTGCAGGTTTTTGGGTTTCCACTCTTAAACCTTTATGTATTCAGGGGAGGGAGCATTGTGAGCCTTGGAAAAGACAGTGGGAGAGAAAACCATGAAATTAAGATTTTCTCCGCAGCGGCCTCAAGAAAGCCACTTAACCCCCGACTGCTTCAATAAAGCTGCTCAGTGTCCGAAAGTACTCGACTGCGGTCTCACTGGGAGTCCACGAGGTGTGAATATATGGAACTGTGTGCATGTTAAGCAGGAAGCTGCTGAAAAAGTCACATGTGTTAAGCAGCAAACTCCACCAGATTAACAAAGGTGAATAAAAATCCATTTGTCTGTCCTCTGTCTGCGTGTCAGGAGGTGGTGCATGTCAGTGCCAAGCTTCGTCTGTTGGAGCACCGTCAGCAGAGAATCAGTGAAGTCAGGGCCAAGTACCAGTGTCTGAAGAAGGAGCTGGAACAAACCAAACAGCACCTGATGCTGGAGCCACACAAATGGACCTCCGAGTGTAAGTTGGACTCGTCCAGGAGTGTGTGTGTGTGTGTGTGTGTGTGTGTGTGTGTGTGTGTGTGTGTGTGTGTGTGTGTGTGTGTGTGTGTG
>JBBPCS010000130.1:4267246-4281146 GCA_037974645.1 Hollardia meadi
ATATAAAACATATTCTGGTTTGTTTAACACTTTTTTGTTTACTACATAATTCCATATGTGTTCCTTCATAGTTTTGACGTCTTCAATATTAATCTACAATGTAGAAAATAATAAAAATAAAGAGAAACCAATGAATGAGAAGGTGTGTCCAAACTTTTGACTGGTAGTGTACATGTACATAAAAGTGTCCTTCTCTTCGTTCCTTTAGGATGCAGCGCGTGCAGTCCCGGGCGCTGACATGCCTCCACAGCATCCTCTCCACCATGGATGCCGAGTCTCTGGGAGGAGCGGCCGCCCTGCAGGGAGCAGCGCAGCACCTATCCACACTGGTTTTTGGTGCAGCAGGTCTTGCATTTATGTCTTATTGCAATACAGCACATAGGTCACAGTTAGTGTTTTTACACGTGGATACAGGCAAGATGCTAACTCCTGTAACTAAATATTCAAGATTTGGAAAGAAAAATTTTGTTAATGTGTGAAAGCCACATTTAAATTACTTTCTAATTTTTTTTTAGAGATTCCCAAAGATGAGGAGTTCTTGGAGGCCGTCATCAGCGCCATGCGGTCTCTTTTACAGATGATTGCCTCCAAAAATATCCCCCAGGTACAGAATATATCACAGCTTCAGCCTTTCCGCTTCGCATTTTTAACACTTTCATTCATGGATAATTTTAAAGGGGTACTCCAGCCATTTTTGTATTATAACCTGTGGATGCAGAAAGGTCTAAATCTATGCATCAGATTTTAGTCCCTAGTATGGGTTGAGTTGAAAAAAATGCTGGGTCCTTCATTTCCCATAATGCATCTCAACTGAATAAGATCTTCAGTTTATCCTTCCATGGTAAATGGCCACCACACCTCCAGTTTGTGATGCAGGATTCTGATAAAAGGGGACCTACCTATGCTCTTCCTTATTTTCTGTCATACACAATATAATGTTACAATGTCTGATGTTCATTAAACGTGGGGGAGTGCTCATGTCACCATCCGATCCATGGGTCCTGGCCCTCGGCAGACTTCCTGAAGTTTGTCCAAACAGAAGAAAGCAGGACTGGAGCTGAACCGATGTGTTTCAAACAGGGGTCCTGCATAAAGGGCCAATATAGGATAAATAAGCATTTCTTGAACTGCAGAATAAAAAAAGCTGCAAAAGTGGATTCCCAGAGTAAAAATATACAGCAGGAAATTAGCATAATAGGTCCCCATTTAAAAAAACTGATGTCTCCAAGCTGAAATAACCCTGATGACATTTTCAGGGTCACTTTCCTGTTAGACTTAGGAAAGCTCCTCCAGAGCCCCAGAAGGTATATGGCCGAAAAATCAAACTGCTAGCTCACACTTGACACCGATGACCATGTTTTATTTCGGACAGCTCAACATCGGTGCGGTTGACTTTTGTTTTTGTTAGTGTATGACCCCCCAGCAGCTGATGAGCCTGAGTGAAGCAGGCACACGCTGTGAGGTTGTCAGCGTTCGGGTCAACGCCGTCGCCATTCTGGGAATCACCGGCAGCACATTAGCCAAAGAGAAGGGCACTGCTGCAACCCTTCAGGTAAAATTTATCTCTCGTTTCTCTTCTTCTCTTGGAATATTTGTGCTTCGTCTAAGAAATTCTGCTCCCACAGATGATTGGAAACGCTTTACTTCAAGTCGCCACGAGGGATGCGGACCTGGTTGTAAATGGAGAAGCCCTTGACGCCCTGTTTGATGTTTTTGCTGATGGAGATGAGGCGGAGACAGCTGCTAAAAACATACAGTTGCTACCTGCATTGAAGGCACTTCAACCTGTCTTTAAGGCCAAGGTACCAGAGACTTTTTTTTTTTAACCGAACACTCTTGTTGTTGCCGTTTCACAATTTCCAAATGCCTTTTCAGGATTATTAATCTGTCCCTCCAACTACTAAACATTTTTGTCCATCCCTCTTGTAAATGGCATTGCTTACAGTCTCTTTACGGATTTTGATAAGTAGTTCAGTGCATGTGTTCCCCTTGTTTCAGGAAACAATCAAGAAGGCAAACATTCTTTCTGGTGTGTTCCATTTTTAATTATCTTTCTTCTTCTACTAGATCCGTAAAGAAGGAAGAGGCAAGTACAGCCCTCAGCAGCTGTGTGTGCTCGACAACATCAAAGTCAACCTGAGAAGATTCATTGGTTATCTGGACAAGGTGGTGAAAAAATGAGGACTTTCAGTTTTTTTGTTTTTGTTTTTTCATTTTCATTGTGATCAGTTGAACCTGCATGATTTGGACAGATGAGCTAGCAGGAGCATCGAATGGTTGTATTTATTATGTTTGTAGTAAACCATTTGTTTTTGCTTGGTTTCATTGTTAATATTCTTGAATGATTTACTCTTTTACTTAGTGACGTGAGAGTTTATATTGGTGTGAAGAAAGATGGGGTTAAATCTAATATTAGTTATTAGTTACTGCAAGTTGCAGTAAAAGAGAGGTTTTTATTTTTGCTCCCTCGGTTGATAAGTGCCATTCAACCCAAAGTGGATGACAGACTTGATTTTTTTTTTTTTTTGAGTGAGAAGGTGAGCTATGAGAAATTACAGTGCCTTTCTCCGAGGGATTGTAGTATCACTACTTAATGAAAAAGAAAGGATTTTGTGTTATAGAATCATAATTTTGTTGAGAAAGAAAATGGCTTGCCTAAAGGGAAACAAAGTTAGTGTCATTTCAGTAAATTACTAAGCTTGAAAGGGTTTGTTCCATTCACTGCCAAGGTTGTGAAAAAAAGAATCTATTAAGACAAATGTTTTAGCATTTGTAAAGACGCACATATTCTCTAGCTCTGCCTGTCTGTGCTCCTTCCATCTCCCATCTTTTAGCGGTAACTTTTGCAGTGAAACATTTGTCAACTCTTCTGTTTGCAAGTCCACCCCAGCAGTCGGCTTTCTACTGGAAGCATTTTTGTCAGTAACGTCAAGTAGCCTGGGTCCAAACTGAAAATAGAATGGGTGTCACTAAGACTAATGCCTTGTAATGACCAATCACCATCAAACATGGCTGCTACAACAATCAATGCTGTTCTAAAACTGTGTAGGTTTGAAATCTGTATTCCTGGATGGTGTCATCTATTTTGCACCTGATCCGTTCATCATGCTTCGAGTAACCGACAGAGTCAATGCATTAGCTTTCATTAATGCAGTAAAGGGTAAAGACTGAATGGTGACTTGCACCCATGAATGGCATTTACTGTACCTACATGTCGAAATTAACTATGGTTCTTCATAGTCAGACACAGGTTCCCAAGCTCCCCATAACTTTTTAGGGAAATGTAAATAAAACTGCATATCATGGAATTAGGGAGAATATGTCATCAGGCTATAAATGACTATCTTTTTTTGAAATAAATTTTTTGTTTATTTTGCATCATGATTTTTTTAGACTAGTATGTGCAAGGATTTTTACACCTCTTAAAGTAAATAAAACGGTAGCCGAGCTATGACAACATTATATCAGTTTAATTCCACATACTGATATTTCTACATATAAGGAAATCCTTACAAGTAAATTTTAATGAGCTAAACAACAGCAGCTCCGTTTGTCCCCATGATACAATCTGTGAACACATTATACAAGTGCAGTGCTTAAAATAAAAGACCTGGGTATGATATATTTGGAATTGGGGCTGAAGCGATTATCTGATTAATCAATGACAGAAAAATTCAAACTTCAGATTACCGCTTGTCATTTTGCAAGCAAAAGGGCCCAATTTTCTACAAGCAGATTAAAGGTGTCACCTTGGGAAATTTGCAAACTGAGAAATGTGAAATATTTTTTGACATTTTGTAGTATGTATTTCACATTAATTGATAAAAAGTTAGCTACAGCCCTGTACATGTGATCATCCCTTGTTTCCTGCAAGCGTTCTAATATGGCACTATCCTAGTATATCTGTGCATTTACATCATGGGGTTTTTGTTTGATATTCATGTTAAAAAGGTGGGTAAAATCCTGGGATGTGTGTTGATGTGTGAATTATGTTGAATTAGCTGGTATGTAAACTTAAACCCGGGTGATTAGTTTAATAAAAAAATCTTAAATAATAAATAATTGAAACAACAATAAATCGTGTTGACGCTGTTGTACTGTCGAGTCCCCATTCATTTCAGCTTGAAAAATGAATCAGACTTTGTTATGTAACAAAAAACAGTTTGTCTGTTGCGTAACAACTATTTCTCCGCCTACTTTTCACCCCGCGCATGCGAAGTAGCAGCGTACACTCCGCCATTGAGGGACCCACGATCAGGAGGAAAGGGTCAGAGAGGCACTTCGACAAGCAGCAGCTGCACGTTTCTCTTGTCTTCAGCATCAACTTCGGCTTGAGCTACCGTTTTTAACACTGAACTCACACTCCTGTCGTATTTCCTGTGGATGACTGTGGTTGACAACTGTGTGTATCGTCACTATTAGGGGACGTGTTTTACCAGATTCTAGAAGTAACGAGCAGCGGGGAACCTCAGCTAGCGGCAGCTATAACGATAGCAGGCTAGCTAACGTTAGCTAGCGACCTGGCTAGCTGCACACGAGCTGAGCATTGCTCGGTGGTGGGGTGGGGGGGCGGTTTGCCTACAGTGTCGTTTGATGGATCCGAGAATCGCCTGGTTTCAACCAGAACAACGTGGACCTGCTAACAACCTGTGGATGCAGATTTGGGAGACGACACAAGGGCTCGGGTACTTGCATGTAAATAACGGCTACACCACTGGATCTCAGAGCACACCGAGCCTGAAAGCGACCGTCAACGGATCGCCGGGAGCCGTCCTCACCAGCAGAAACGGGACACTTGACTCAAACACCGGCAGCGGTGAAGAAAGGACTCAGGGGATGTCGAATTCAATGGGAAACGGAGGAATACCGGAACAGCGGGACTTTATACCACTGGAAACCAATAGCAACCACAACAACCGAGGTTCTGGCAGGGGCGGTGTCGGCGGCGGGGGGCAGCAGCAGGGCAGCGGGGTCGCTGTGCTTTGGAGGGGGCTGACGGACGGACACCCCAACAAAAGGAAAAGAGACAACAAAGCTAGCACTTTCGGATTCAATTCCAGCCTCTTGAATAGTGGCAGCGGCCCCAACACAGGAGGCTATGGTGCTTACACAGGCACGCCATGGAAAGTCAGGAACTACTCAGAAGGAATTGTAGGGTAAGAGAGAGTTTAATAGAGTTGATTAGATGTCCTATTTTTGAAAGCCAAGTGCTGGTGGAGGTATTCACTCGCTTCCCACAGAACAAGCCTGTAAACTAGGAGTTAATTAGCTGTTATTTCATGGCCTTTAAACACATACACGCTCAAATGACACACAGCCAGACTATTAGATGGGGTTGTCAGTCTCACCCCACCCACCTTTTCATCCCCACCCACCTAATCTAACGTTGCGGTTGGATAACCTGTATACAACACCAAGTCTACCCACTAATGAGTGCCAGTGTATTTCAGAGCAGGTTTAAGGTGCAGGTTATTTTGGTCCAGACGGTCATTAAATCATTTAAAAGTCTATTTAGGTTCCCACCGCAAAAGATGCACTGAACTCATAGAAGTTAATTTTTTTACTTTTCAAAGAACATCTCACAATTTGAAGTAATTGTGCATCAAACCATGGATTAATTGATCTACCACTTTTATATTCTCGGTAACTTTGTGGTGAACTCTGCAAAATGCATGAACAAGTTGAAGCAAACACCCAGGAGGGTTAATCACGGTTTTGCTTACTACTGGTTTTGAACAAATATTCAAATGGAGAAGTAGACACACTGTAACATATGATGCATTTGGTTATTATTCTAGAAACAGAGCAGTGAAGCACTAAACCTTTTAAATCCTGACTTGTTAGCATTATGATGCTCATTTAGGGGTTTTGAACCAAATATATAAAATAAAGCAACATGGACACCGTACACTTGTGTAGCCAACTACTGCTAGGAATTTTGCATATTTGAGCAAGTGGTCTGTTTAACAACAATGTGTTGAATCGGAGAGAGTGAAGAATGAGCATTGAGGAAGTAACAGGGTGGTACCCCAAACAAAAGTGGCACTTTTACACAACGTGTGCTGATTTATTGACTTTCCTCCAGCCCACATTAAGCCCACAGACATTAGGCTGTCTGTAGAGGAACTCACAGTTGATGCCAGGATGTAATTGTAAACACTACGCTCAGTTCACACAATACAGTCATGGTATGAGCAAAGGAATATTTATGTTGTTCTGGGATGACAAGTGAGTGTTAACCAGGTTGGCTAACCCTGAGTTGTGATGTGACAAACAGGTCTTAGGCCCATTGCATGCTTCTAATGCTGGGCTCTACAAACATGCATGTGCACCCACAAACCTGTGCAATTCATATTTAATGCGTGGACTCATTATATATCTCTCGAATTCTGAAAATCTGCACTCTGGCTGCACTGACTGCACATGATTCCCTGTTTATGATTGTCTCATTGGTCTGTGGTGTACTCCACACCCACCACCCGATCACTTTCTCTTCCGCCCCCCTTTTAAAACACAGCAATAATTAAATAACAAAAAAAGATGTTATGAACAAGTTAGCAAGTAGAAAACAACACATAGGCTAGACAATGATTAAAGTACCACTGACATAAATAAAGATGGATGCCGCGTCTCCACTTCCTTCCATTGTACAAAAATGAAGCCAAAATATCCTGGATACGAGTGCTGCTATCATGCACTGGTGACGTCAGAGTCTGCACAGTAGTGATCAGGCAGTGAAGTCGCGATAGCAAGTTCCTGCCGATGCATCCACTCGACTCATTCGCAAGCAGGGCTAAGCTTTCAATCATGGCGTTTTACAACATCCGATAATTAATTATATATTTAAGGTACTTTGAGTTTTTAGTTTGGCCCATGTCCTATCTGATAACATTGAGGTGGGGGGGGGGGGGGTTAAGACCTTTACTGCAGCCCACCACCATGGGGCGATCAAAAGTTTTGGCTTCGCTTTTGGGACGCTCTCATGCTGTCCATCTTTATATACAGTCAATGTAAAACACAAGTATGGTTTTGCTGCTTTTTTTATTTTCCGTGCTGTAAAATGTGTCAATAGTGCCAACTTCCGATTCGGAGAGCATTGGCAACTTTTGCACGGACAAGTGTGGTTTGTGTTCATGTACTCGGTAATTGTTGCAGACAATTAATACGTACCTACAGAGGAGATAGCACACAGGTTTCCTGCAGCAAACATGCTGAGAGATTTAACCACCAATTTAAGCAGATCCCAGTTGCTGTTCTCTGAGAAAACTACAAACTATTTGTAGCCACCTTAAAACCCTTTAATGCTGACTTTTTTGCTGTGTACTACCCCTTGCATAAAAACAACAGTTAGTGCTCCTGAAATCTGAGATGGTGAATTGTAAAGCAGTTGAAAGCCATAGTGCATGTTAAGTAATTAATAAGTTAATCACAACTATGTGATCTTTTGCTTCATACCCCATGTTTTTTCACTTCTTTTAGTTGATGAACTACATTTCCACGGAATTCAGTGAGTGATTCAGTGAATCGCAAACTTCAAGTGAGATTTGCTTCATTGGAATACGTGTACACATTTAGTTAAACATTGTTCCTCATGAGATCTGGTCCTTTAGCATTGGGCAACAGCATTAAGTCAAAGATATAAATGACACTTATTAATTCACAGCTAGTTTAGGGGAGCCTTCTTTCCTCACCAGTGTTATTTTAAATATTATAACTGGGGAGAAATGGTGGGTGGGGCTCTGTTTTAAAGACCTTTTTGGTGACCCTCCTCCCCACCTCATTCTGTTAGACATGTGTAGACAAGCAGAACACCAGAGCGTGGACCTCAGTCTTTGGCTGATCCTCATTTACAGTTATATGGAAGCCCTGTGTTTGCATAAGGACATTCTTTAGTGATTAGCTGTGCTAATACCAGAACCTGAACCTCAGAGCCTTGATCACACTCACCACCACTGAGAGCTCTCTGTATAACCATACTCTGCTAATTCACAATGCCAGAAAATGCCCATGTATAGACTGACATTATGCATGTAGATATATGGTATGTTAATTCCATGGTTAAATCTGCACTTCTAATACATGTTGTTTTGCTTTGGAGACACTGTCTGGATGTGGAATGTATAGAAGAGTGAAAAACATCGTCTGTGTTCAGCCAAACTATTTTAAAGGGACAGTTCACCCTAAAATCAAAAGTACATGTTTTTCCTTTTACCTGTTGAAATGTCTGCATTCTCTCACATATAATGGAACTAGATTGATTTTTGATTGTGGTGCTCAAATTTAAAAAAATCTTAACAGCAAAGTTTCTTTCCAGAAATCATGAACTAGTTACTCAAGATAATCAACAGACCTAGTTGTGAACAGTTTATTGTATGACTTTTATTCTGCATCTTATCTTATCAAATGCATCTTTTGGCGCTTTCAGCACCACAAGCAAAGTGCCATCTAGCTCCATTTTATTCAACAGAAGACAAACATGTCTACAGCCGATATCTCCAAAACTTGGCAACCCACACCAAAACATTCTAGAATGATAAATGGCACTGCAGGTAAAAATCACAGGTAAAAATATTTGTTTTTGATTATGGGGTGAACTGTCCCTTTAAGTTGTTTCCTACAATATACCTTGCCATCATGGATGGTATTGAGCAATGTGATATTCATGAGCACCAATATTTTGTAGAATTTACAATCCACTCCTGTGGCCACACGGCGTGCTTTACATGCCTCCTGTACTACTTACAGTTCTGTGGCAGGGCGATTCAGGTTGTTGGGTTTATATGTGCCAGACAGCTACCTCAGTGTGTGAAATGAGCACTAAGGCAACAGTGCAGTGTTGTAACATGTATATTTTATAATACTGATACTCAGTGTTGTATTAGAATCTTAAATTGGATTTAGAAGCTGGCACCAAACCTTTTCTGCCATTTAGGCGTGTGCTTCTGTTTTTAGTGCCATACATTTGGATGTAAGATTATTATGTAAAATGAAAGTGCAAGTAGCAAAAGGTTGAGGATGGAGTAAGATCACATGCATTTTTCCATGGGGACAGTCTGTACACTATATTTGGCCATGTGGGTTGACTAGAGGGGCTGAGGCATGTGCTTATTTGTGTTTTACGCTCCTCTAGTCTTTCTGGAACGGAAAAGGTCCATGGAAGCATCCTGCCTGATGATGGAAAAGGATCCGTGTTTACATGCTCCACACGGCCTCGCTTCCACAAAACAAAGCCAACCCCCTCAGAGGAAACCCAAGTCCCTTCAGTGTCCGTCCAGTCAGATTGGGAGTTCTAAGGGAGTGTTTCCACCTCATTTTTTGGCGGTGAAGAACAGTTATTTAGATTCTTTATATGGGCACAGGAAGTGAGTGTAGCCTGGGACAGCTGTGGCCCATTTCTGTTCAGCTGAACTGTGTTCTGATCTGGTGGTGTGGGTTTTTATTGTGTAGGCAAGAAGCAATGTCCCAGAGTTCCAGACATTTTATAACAGAGAGAGGCGTTGTGACAGAATTAATTCAGAGTGATAGCTGGATTTACTAGATGGGTCTGTTGTTTTTCTCTTTAACTGACCAGTGGCATTTTAAGTTACCCCGCTGAAATTGACATGTTAATTTATTTGTGTAAAATCAACAGCAATTCTGAGACTTGTAAGAAAATAGTTGTTTCACAGCTCCATTGATCTGACATTTCCAAGTAGATGACACACAAACCTAGTTTAACACTGAAATAGCAAACCAAAGTAACATTTTAAAAGAAATATTTTGGTAATTGGTTACCATGGGTTGTATTGAATAGCAAATGTAAAAAAATATTGTCAGGGTTTTCCCCTACTATTGCAAGGCTTAGTTGCAGCAGCACTGAAGCTGAATGAATGCAAAATTAATGTGGAGAGCATCAAAACTAACTCTTCCCATATCTAATGGTTGTATTTGCACTTCTTTAGCAAGTTTCAGCTTTTTTTATTATCTGCTCTATCTGCTTTTTGTACACATATATGGTAATAATATGTTGACTTCCACAAACCTGGGGAAAACACTGTGTATTGTCGCCACAGCTGGGTCATGCATGTATTTGGTCAGTTTTGATTGTCAGGTTGATCAGTTTGTGGTTTCAAGTTGAATACTTTGGAAGCTTTCAGACAATATTCTTAAGTTGAAGTTGTTAGTGAAGTTGCAAATTTAACCACAGGAGCAAAGTCTTTTTATGTATATAATTTATGTATACCTCCACCACAAAGTCTTTTATAGCAGCCATATGTACACAACAAGTTCTCATGTTAAAGATTCCATTATTCCTTCAATCCCTGCATCTGTTGTTTTGGCTTGCTTTTTTGTTTTGCTAGCCTGCTTGTAAATGCTAAAGCACGAGCTTCTGCCCTTCCATGCTCACTTTTCATTTTAATCTCACATCCTCACATCACACATTGAATGTCTTTTTCATGCGAAGCGATTTGCTCCTGTGGCCTGAAATGTTTTCAATGCTAGAGCAGCCTGCATTTGATTAATTTCGAATGGAATTTTAGTTGGCAGCTAGTTTCGAGCAGAACATCACTTGCAGGGCTAATGAAACGTGTGGTTTATCGCTCACTGATGACAAACCTGGCTTATCGTTTTTATTGCCATTCATTGTCACTGGCTTTTGAAGATTTATGACTCCCAGCACACACAGATAGCATCTCTGTGACTGGAGCTCCATTGATAGAACTGTGGTTCACCCACCGTACTGGCTGTGACATCTGTGTCACACTCTCCCCTCTCTTTTTCTGCTCTCTGGCTAGCACTTAGCCAAAGCATGTAAGCGATTGGCAAGAGAAGCCTGCATGCTGGTCATTTGGACTGTAGGTGAAACAGGCCCCCACTGAACAGCACGTGTGGGCAGTTCTCCATAACTCAGCCTTCCCATGTGTAGTGAGGAATGTGTTTTTCTTTTTTTTGCTCTTCCTGTCCAATGGAAACCCTTCCCATGCTCCAGACTGATGCAGTCAGCAGGCGACACACAGCACTCTTTTTTTGTTTCAGAGCGTTTGTTCAGACTGTGACCTTCTTAACACGTGTACAGAACGACAGGGCTTTGACAATTTCTTTTTGTCGCGGCCTATGTTTATCGTTTTATGTGTGTGTGTGAGTGATACTGCGTTAATGTTGCCATACAATTGCAAATTGTAGAAAATTGTGAGCTACGCTACAAACTTTTCTGAAAGAGTAGCCGACTAATTTGAAGCTATTTCAGGTCAAGAAATATAATAAACACATGATCAGAAGTTAGTTTCAGAAAGTGTAGACATTCAACATAGAAGTATTGACATGTAGTATGACTCACAGCTGATCTGATGGTGATGCTGTACTTGTGTGTTACTTCAAGACCACTAAACATTATCTTTATTCTGGCACTTGTATTGCCATATTTTAGTCTCAGCTGTTCCTGTTTGACCGCACTCATCTGTTGCACCACTCAGGCATGACCATCATCAGCCATCAACAGTGTCTGTGCTTCTGTGTAACTGGAGCTGTTTTGTCCCAGTGGTCACCACTTAGCACCCCAGATCAGTTCATTGATGAAACATTAATGAATCAGCCATCTGCGAGACATTGACACCTCTGCCTCTGTTTGTGGTTGTCCTCATTTTGAAAAGCAGCATGTGATGTGACTTGTTTGCCTTCTGGCAGCCCTGTCAGCCGAGACAGAACAGTGTCATGTAAAACACCCACACACTACCCGCCTATGTTGCAAAGGATGTCGAGGCCCAAAATTTCAAGTGCATGTGAGAATAGGGTCACAATGTTGGAACCTCTGGAACATATGGGCAAAACAATGGTCAAAATAGTTCCGTCACGATCAGTCTGATCTAATGTACAACACTGGAACACATTGCATTACACACCGTCATCCATCAGCTATGCAGTTTGAGGCAGGTGATTCTTGGCACTTGAAATGACATTTGTTGTCATGCCTGTTTTTTAATTATTAAATCTTAAAGCTATGCTACGGATGCTATGAGAGACACCTTTGTACCATAGTGCCAGAATATGTGAAAAGTCACCAAGTAGCTAGTGCTCAGTGTGATAGGACGGCTAACCTTTTTTTCCCCTTCACCCTACCAAACTGAACAGATGGCTCTCGTTCACATGAAGGCATTTCAGCACCACACCCAATCCTCTCTCTTTTCTGCTACACCTTATGCGCGTTTCTGGCCCTCTACCTTTTTTTTCCCCATCTTTCACTCATTCTTACCTCTTTTTACAGTTCCCTTTACCTTTCCTTTCTCCTTCTTTCAGCCTCGTAAAGGCGCATTCATGCTTCTTTCACAAGATGTTGCAGTGCCTTTGTCGGGGGATGTTGAGGGTCCCACTGTAGCTCATTGTGAAGCAATATCTCATAATAAAAAACATGATATGTACCTTTCGAGTCCTCTTCAGGACTGACTGACTAATACATAAACCCGGTAATGTGCTACGTTCCAATCTAATAACAAGGTCGGACCTGATTTATGTATTCAGAAACTACAAGAATAAAAGCAACAAAAAGAGAGGTGGAACAGGGAAGCACTGCCTGATAATTCATTACACCTACACATACCACTGGTGACAGTTTTGTGACAGCTATGCACAATTATAAATCAGATCCCACACCGTAGGAGTTGAATGTTGAATCCACGATGGATTAATCAATTACTAAATTGACAGAAAATTAAACTGCTGGTTTTTCTGATTATCAGTTAATTGTTTAAATAACTTTTAAAGCACAGAGGCCAAGCATCTGGTGGTTTCTCAAATTGGAGGCTTTGATACATTTTCTTGTCTTGACATCGTCGTAAACTGATTATCCTTGACTGTTGCTTGGACAAAACAAGACCACAATGACATTCATGTTTTGTGTTAGACCAAACTATCAATTAATTAAAATAATAATTTGTTGGAGCCCTAAACTGGTGCAGTTGTGAAGACTGTAAAACATTGACAAATACGCAACAAATCTGTACATCTGTAGATCATTGATCAGTGTGTGTTTAGTACTTGTTTTATTCTCCACAGCAGCCCTTCATCCCCTTTTCCTGCTATCAGTCACGCAGATTTTAGTCATATATTCAGGGAAAATTGTAATCGGCACAAAGACGAGACAAACCTTTTACTTAAGCAACAGCACGAACATTACAGGCAACCTTCTGTAAATATGACTAGCAACATTTCAGTGACACTAATCATGCCAGGAAGAATTGAGAAGTGCTATTTCTTTTTTTTTTCTCTTCCAAGAGCCTCAGCTCTGTGGAAACCTGTTCAACAAGATTGCATAACACTACTATGTTATAGGCAAGTGGGATTATCTGATAAGCAGTGCCAAGAGTCCATGTGCTGCCTAGGCAGGAGCAGGACTGAGATGTAACTTGATCTAAGAAGGTGGGGCATTGGATGTGATGTCGTCACGTGATGACAAGGGAGCAGTTGTGGCCGGTTTGCTGTGAAATGAAACCTACTGCTGATGCTGTGGATTATAAAATCTTAACATCTCAGGACAACACATTTAAAGAAAAAGGGTTGTTTTTTTTAGCTTTTATGTTGCTTTGTGATAGAAGCAAACTGAAAAAGTTATGTCGGATAATAACAATTAAAAAGCCAAAGGGGATTGTTCATGCCCCAAACCTATGAAACCCTTCAGTTCAATTACTCCACAATAAGGTAATTTAAATTGGTGCTAGGCTTTGGGCTGAGGTGTGTTAATTATACAGAACTGAGATACAGAGAGCTGTTCTAATAATCAGGAAATTGAAAGTAAAGTTGTATTTGTAATGCAGACTGTAGCTGCTGAGATTCATTTACCCTTAAAAGAAACCTAACCATTCTGTGCCAGAGGATGTGCACAGGGAAGAAAATTAGTCATTAGCGTCGGGGGGGGGGGGGGGGGGGG
>JBBPCS010000130.1:4281156-4298599 GCA_037974645.1 Hollardia meadi
TATCTTTGTATCTTTTGAAACTGATTGTTATACCATATGTTGATGAGAAAGAAGATGGAGTGGAACATACAGTAAATGGTATGGCTCGGTCAATCCATCAACAAAGTGAAAGTCCTGTGTAATGCTGGGATAAATGCTCAAAGCATTTAGTGACATAAGAAACACAGACAGAGAAAATGGATTAGATCCGTTTCCAGTGGCTTTCTGTCATGGTCTGAGCAAAGAAAGTCAATGAAATGAAATCACATCATTCGATTCACTTTACTTCTTTATTTGTGGTTGGCTCTCTGAAGATTTTTCTTGGTAAAACCACCATTTCGGTTAATAGATGTCTGTGTGACAGATGTGTAAAAAACTGAGCAGAAAGGACAGTTCTGGTACCATATGCATGGACTGAGTGTAGAAGGGATGGGCATGAGTACTTGAGTACATCAGGATCCATTCAACATAAAGTAGTTGCTTTTTTGTAAAAAAAACAAAACATATAAATATAATTTGACCCTGATAATTAAAGTTAACATTTTTTTGGGATGGGACGCAGTGATGTAGCTATTCTTGAGTAATCTTTGGACGTATTTTGACAAAATAAGTAAAGCCATGTAACATTAAACTTGCGAATCATGTTGCGAATCAACAATTAGTTCAATGGTTAGTCAGTTGCACACAAAGAGAAAACAGCTGAGACAAATATCGGTAACAGGTAATCTCTCATCACCACCATTTGCATGTTTATTCATTCTGTTTAAACCTGGTATTTCTGCACAGTTGCAGATAAAGATTACAACACTACACTAATATTATAAGTATTGTAGATTTAGATTTCATTTTTTTTCAGACGAACGTTTCCAATAATTCCAGAGTGTTTTAAAGTCAAAATTTGCTATAAATTTCCTATATTTACAACATGTTTTTATCGAACAAAATAATCTGCTTCAATCCATATTTTCACCACGGTTTATCACTTTGCAGCTCACGTTACCACGGTAATTCTTACTTTGTGACTGACACCCTTCACCTTTCCAGGACTTGGGGAAACAACACAAGGGAACTCCCCTTTAGTCTTGCGAAGCTGCAGCCTTTATTTACTGACAAACTATAACCTGCACTGTAAATTTACTACTACTGACAACTTGCTGCTTTGTCTACATCTTTTAACCGGATTAAGGATTCGGACGTCTGCACCATAAAGTTATATTGATTGACTTCCCTTCTGACACCAGGGTTGGCAAAATACACAGATCTGATAAACACCAGTGGTACCAAATCTGTTATCTCTCTTCTTGTATTAGCAAACATCAGTGTAGAAAACATTCTTACATTTTTTTGCTAGTGCTAGGTGTCGCTTTCACCGGTTAAAATGACAAACGGCATGTGATATCACCTTTCACTAATTAACATTAATTCTGTAAATAACTTGATGGCAGTCCTCTGAGGTAAAAGCGTCGCTCTGTAACACCACTGTATCACCCCGAGTGGACTGCGTTTTACTCTAGCCCCTGCAACTCCAATAGAGTGAGATGTCTTCTCTGTAGTGGATCTTTTCACATCAGTTTAAGGGTTTAAGGAGCTGCATTTGAATCCAGATCTTCAGCATTTAGAAATTTGTGAGAAACGAGGTGTGCTGAATTTAGAAGGCTGCAGCTGTTTTTCCTGTGTGTCAGATTTGTACTCAACATTTAGGTTGATATAGATATTGAATCAGACACAGTGTGGGTAAATGGATTGGGGGCCAACAAAAACTTGATATGTACATCCCTAATGCTGATGTCATCTTAAGTTAACTCCTTTGTGCATCTCGACTTTTCAGCACTGCATCTGCGTCCTGGGCTTCTGCTCTGCTGAGTCTCTGAGATTCAAGAAAAAATAAAGGTGAAACCCAGTCAACTTGGACTATTGTCAGGTTAAGAGTACTTGTTACATAAAACCCAGACTGTAGACACACACAGACAGCTCATTGGGGTGTAATCCAAACAACTGTCAGTCAGTGTTGGTAGCTCCTGGTGTTTTTCTTGTTCAACTTTCTGTGGCATACACAGGCTTATTTTATTTTTAAGAGCATAAGTCTCCTTTCTCTTCTCTCTATTGTCTGCCAGGGGGAATTGATTTGATAGATATTGACCTGATGTGGGTCTATATGGCTGTTTGTGTGTGCTCGCCTGCAAACTTTTCCCTGCGTCTATGTGTATGTAGACAAAACTGGTCAGTAAAAAGGTCAGTGCATGTGGGCAGAGCGACCTATTCCAAGGACAAATACAGCACCCTTGCTTATCCTGCAATCCTGGTACAAGTTTTTTTTGTCAACACAGGGACACAGTAGGGGTTCCTGTTTTATTTTATTGTCAACCCTAAATAGTTGGTGTGGTAAAACATTGTTACTTCTCTTTGGAAAGATAAAAAAAAGAGGATTAAAAAAATCCTTGCTGTCAGGCCTAACATTTTTCATTAACTTCCTGATAATAATGACCCCTTTTGTTTTCAGTAATTATTAACCTCCAACACTATTAGAAAGAGTCGGTTCATACTGCATAGCTGGGTGGAGGAATTATTTTGTTTTTCTATAACAAACTTGTTCTATAACAAAAACTGGGATTCCCATGTGCTCTGATAGACACCTGAGCGACTCATAAATTGCCATTAGGACAGAACATTCAGTCAAAAATAATATTCCAACAACTGATTTTGCTCCTAGGCATCTACCTGTACCTCCACAGGAGATCTGATAATGGAAGTATTCAGAGGACTGGAGAAGCCTACTGTATTGTTTTTGCCAAGGGAAGGTTGGCCTTTTTGGCAACACCCTGCTTCTCATTCTGCTGTTGCATGAATTCATATCTCTGGGCCTGCCTTACGCAAAAAAAAAAAGTTGAACTGTTTGTCATAAGATTTGTTGTTGTTCTGCTGCCTGGCTCTGTGCCACCTCTCTATCACTGCAGAGGGGAAATCTACAGCTAATACTCTGTTTTTACTGCATCAGTGAACCACACAACCTTTCGAGCATTTATCACTGACCTTTTTGGACAGTACATCACCCATTTTACCAAGTATATATAATTAATTTGACTTCAGCGCTTTTATGTTTTGGGCATAGAGGGATGGCGAGAAAATCTTGAGATAACTGGAGACCAACTCTCAGTTTAATCTGATTACTTACAGTAACTAAGTAAGTAGCGAGAAGAGACCACAGCTATTGGCTATGTCCTGTCAGGGTGACATCTGTATCTTTGGCAGTGACCGTTTGCATTCTTGGCATTGCATAGTGTATCTTTTTGCTGTGCTAGCAGGGAGTACACCGATTGGACAGAGCGAATGAGAGCACCCTAGGTCTGTTTATTTCCCTCTGTCTCATGGCAAAAATGAATGTTATCATATGGGATGTGGGTAAGTCTTGGCAGTCTTTGTAGAAACCAAATTAGTTAATTGATCCGTTTTAATTAACAATATGAGTTACACTAATCTGTTGACTTGTTCAGCGGTCTGTTCTTTGTCTTAATTATCACCATCAACCTGTTAGAGTATAATAAGATCGTACCTACCTATGTTTATTCTCAATGTCTGTTTATATATATATATACAAGCATGAATTTGCAGCATGGCCTGAGTAAAATGAATTTGCTTCTTAAACATTGCATGCTGTATATTGTCCAATTGGAAATGGTGATGGTCTGGATATTTAACTCACTGGATTACCACAAAAAAAAATCCACTCTTCTTACAACACATGTTCTGTGTGTTATGCAGGTTACACGAGGAGGTCAATGACTTCTACAACTACATCTCCCCACGGCCGGAGGAAGAGAAGATGAGACTGGAGGTGGTGGACAGAATCAAGGGAGTCATCCACGACCTGTGGCCCAGCGCTGAGGTAGACGTCACCCCCAACCCCAAAATCTGTATTCCATTTTTGTGGTTTGTTTTGGATAATAGGGCGTGACAGATCTCTTTTTTTTCAGCCTGTAATGTTGAAGCTATTTGGCATCACTGGAGGTTAACTTAATTTGTCAGAAATGAATGGATATGTAGAATAATCAAAATAGTTAGTCAATTATAAAAACTTAACACAATTTGTTGCACTGAGCCAGCTGCTGGCTAAAATTTTTTAGCCTTTAATAAAGCATCCTCTTGGTTTCTGTTAGCTCCCTGCTGCACCATACTCTGTTTGGGTCATGTTCTCAGCGCCACCTCAGGCAGTCTTGTATCCACTGACTTAGATCCTGCTGATAGAGCAGTGCGCTTCAAAGTGTCTGTTCAGAGCTTAGCAGCTCCTAAATTAGGCAGCATAATACCCAATCCTGCCCAGTTTTATTCCTATTCCACTGCAGAGTGAGCAAGGGCAACCTGGCTGTCTACTCACTATATATTAAAAAAATTCTCTGTCTCTGTCGTAGTTCAGTTTGGGGTTTGGAATGTTTCTGACACTCTCTGTGGTGGCACTCATGCCAGAAGCAGAGTTTGACTGGATAGTGCCAAGACGAGATAAAGCTCGCCTCCGTGGTTACCTCACCTTTCACAGGAATGGTCAGGATATACTATACACACAAACATGGCCCTGCAATCAGCTTAGCCCTGGACATGTGACCGGCTTTAAAGCAGAGTTTATACTACTGGTTGATGTGGGATGAAGGAAGGTGGTTTAAGGGAGTAAAGGTTGGGTCATGGCTTAAGTCAATGTCTGATCAGACACCAATTTATGCGCCAGAGGTTAAAGATGTTTTAGTCACTTTAATAGCAGGCAGGTTAAGAGATCAGTGGCTAAAAGTTCTGCCAGGTTTGTTTTCCACAATCGTCAATTTCCACATCAGTGCGACATTAAACAGAGAATATTTTGCTTGTTTCACTGAGGGTACTCTGGTCTTTAATCCCTCCCTTTTCTACACAAACTTTTCTTTTTACCCCTGATAGATAGTTTTTTTAATCTTTACCACACCGGTGCAGTTTGTTCAGGCTTGTCATTAAATCAACCCTAAGCTAAGGTGTACAAATATGACATTTGTGCATCTTGAAGAACAGGTTTTTGTAGTAGTGAAGATGAGTGTGGGAAAATATGAGAACACTGCCTTGATGTCTGCAAGATGTGCATAAATGAATGTTGTTTATTGAATCAAAAAAAAAATGTTGATGATATGTGTGTAACTCTTTTGCGTCACACTTCTCCAGGTCCAAGTGTTTGGGAGTTTCAGCACTGGTCTTTATCTGCCAACAAGGTGAGCCATTCGCTTTACTAAATATGCCTAGATATTTAAACACATGCTTGCTCTTTTTATCTTTGCCCAGCTGTGACTATGAACTGGCCCCCACCCAAAAGTCTAGCTCTGTCTAGTCAGCAAATCATTAATTGCTTTTGTTTTGACGATCAAGTGGTTTAGTCTTTTATAGCACTGCTGATCCTCGATCTTTTATCAAACTTTATTCAGAGAGAGGCCTGTGACACACACCCAGCCCACACACACACACACACACACACAGAAACGCACACAACCCTCTGCACGTACACAACAAATACCTGTTCTCTCAACACACAGACGCACAAACAAGTCACTTGGATTAGTGGACTCTTGACAGTGACACCATGCTGAGCACTTTAATGGGACTTAGCTGTTTTGGGATGCATGCATTGCCAGTGGGTGGTGTACATCTTTGTCTGTGTGCCTCTCTGCTGGAAAACCAAACAGTGTATTTGCCTTTTATTTATTTTACACGGTACAGATCATTTTTACGCCATGTGCTTGTATGCTTGTTCGTGTGGGGTCTTGTGTGTAACATTCTGTGTGTAGTGAACACACGGCACTGCTGGCTTTCTCAAGGTCTCTCTGAAGCTGCACATTGCTCATCCACAAGATGGCAGCAACCTGTCTGCAGCAAGCGTTCTACATGGGGTATATTTAAAAATGGCCATTGTAGTGTTTAATTATATAAGGAACTGAAGATCAGTTCCAGCTCAGACAAAAAGAAATAAAGATAGTATGGTAAAAAATCAAGTAGGGAACTGTTCTTCTCTTGTTTTTTCTTTCTCATGTGAAACTAAATGAAAACAAAGTGAAACTAAAAGTGGCAGCTATCATTATAAGGTATTAGCATCATAATTAACTAACCACTATTGTGTAGTGCCTCAGATTGCCTATGACATGCAATCCAGAGAAACCTCTGAGTTGGCCGGCTGTTGTAGTAAGACATCAGTTAAGGCGGTCTTGCTACAGGAAAACAGTAAATGCTAAAACATAATGTAACAATGGCACAAGTAAAAAACTCAAAGCTGTGATCGGTTGGGTACGAACTGGTCAGTATATCAAGAACTGATAGTGGCAGTGTCTGAAATCAACTTTTTGACTCACCATCTAACTTGACCGGTAGATTAAAATGCCTCCTGCCAAACCTATTTGTTACTGACCAAAATTTCTACATATTGTGTCTGACTTCAGTTTCTAAAAATACTGCAGTAAACCAACTTCAAAATCATCACAGAGGTACATGGGGACATGTTGTATAAGAATATTATGGAATATTCTAAGTTTGATTAAATTTTTAGGGATTTTTAAAAATCTGCCTCCTAAGAAATGAATGGGATAATTTTCTGATTGTAGCATCGCATTTTTAAAATACTGTCTTGAAAGAACAAGAATGTAATGACGGATGTGACCTCTATGTATTTCAACAAAGGAGAATAAGAAAAAGATCGAAACGTTCCCCTTTAAAAAAACAAACAAAAAAAACCCCTCTTGTGGCCCTTTGAGTATTGATTTCTGGGTTTACAAGGTGCACTTGAATGCACCATGTTGTCCTTGTCCCTGTGTGTCAAACGGACACATAGCGCAATCAGAAACCGCTTGCCTGTTGGTGACACCGGTAAACACTTATTGTTATGTGACTATTTTGGTACAAACATTTACCTGTCACTGTGGCAGATGGTCTTGTGAGATTTACTCACCAAATGGGAAATCTACCCGCGTTTGGCACTTGGCGGGTGTTAATTTGGGACACTGGTTGTTGGTTTTGGTTTCCAGTGGAAAATTTATTTGGTAATGATCATCCATTTTGCACTTGTTTGTATTTTGTCTATTGAATGACTTGCTCTTGTATGCTAATGTCTCTAAGCGTTACCTGTCACACCTCTTTTCCACCAGTGACATTGACCTGGTTGTTTTTGGGAAGTGGGAGACCCTCCCACTCTGGACGCTGGAGGAGGCTCTCCGGAAGAGGAACGTTGCAGATGAGAACTCCATCAAAGTTTTGGACAAGGCCACGGTAAGAATGTCCTCACTCGACATTTTCTCTTGCTTTCATACCAGTTTTCTACACAGTGGAAATTTCTAGGAAGCCACATATAGATCATTCTGTCGGAATCACATCACACACACATTAATGTATTATTTTACTTTGAATTTTAAGTTTATTTTCGCAGCACTTATCTAAACTACTTATCTTATAAATTCACTTGTGCAATTTGAGATTTTTTAAATCCTTGCCCATTCACACTTTTCCTTAACAACTTTAAAAAATAAAATAAAATGTTAGGCTTTATGATGGAAGTTTGCACATTAATTTCTGGAGGGCGTGCAGTTCTCTGCGTTTAATGTTTTGCTGTCAGTTGTAATAACTGGATGAGCTGAAACATACAGATGTCACTAGTCAATCACTACTTGAGGTTAGTAGCTCGAGGCTACATTGGCTGGTGAAATTGTGTTGTGGGTAATGTGTAAAGAGATGATACCTCTGGTTCCGCTGAATTTATTTTGATTTTTGTATTTTTAACTATTCGTCCTGAGTAAATGGAGCGCAATGCTAAATTGGTGGAGTACCCTCTTAAAGTTGTGAGTCTTTTTCCTTGATTTAAAGATTTAAAGAAAGATTTAATTAAAAATGTAAAATGTGGGTATCAGTGTTGCACCATGAAAAATCCACTAGTAAATCTGTCTGCCTTGTGGCAAATTTAATGAATAACATCATTGTTTCAGTCATTAATCAGTATGAAGTTGACTGTCACATTCAGGTGTTTGATGTTAGCTGTCAGTTTCACGAGATGTAAATCATATCAGTACAAGCTGTTGCGACAGATCCAAAACACTGATTACACTGGTGTGCATACATGTTTTATAATTGAGCACGTGTACAGTCATTTACACTAAGAGAAATGCCAAAAGTGCATCAGCACTTTGGTACACCTCAAGTAACTGTCATTTGGAGCTGGTAAGAGTACATTTCATCCAGACTAAGCTTATATATTTATATTGACCAGCGTCAGACAAAACATTGGTGGTGCAATGTGCGTGGAACTAGCTCTTTTTCAAAACCACTCCATACCTTCTATTAGTGTTTAATGTTATTTTTAAACTATGCAGAGATTGGATTTTCCTTCCCCTCTCAGTTTATTTTCTTTCGGGACTTAAGGGATTTGAATAAAGCTTTTTCTTTGTGTTTCACTTTAGTTCTGCATTTTAAAGAGCATATTAACAATTTAAATCCTTGCTCAAGGAGTTTAGCAAAAGGATTGTGTGGGTTTATGTATAATTGCATGTGTGTTATGTTTTCAGGCTTACAATAGACTTAGAAGTTATGGGTGCAGGTTTACTTACAAGCATCTTACAGCACAATGTCAGGAGGCACATGAGCCGAGGGCCCGATTGTCTCCTGTCGGACTCTCCCCGCTCAGTATCAGCACCTGTATCATGTGTGTTTCCAGGTTCCCATCATCAAACTGACTGACTCCTTCACTGAAGTCAAAGTGGACATCAGCTTTAATATGAAGAGTGGCGTTAAAGCTGCCCGGCTTATCAAAGAATTCAAAGAGGTAAAACTTGTGCAACTTGAGATTTTTTTTCCTTTATTCTTACATTGTTCATGTATCCTTGGAATACATAACCTTGCAGCCAGTGTTGTTGCTGTTTGAAGTGTACACATTGTCTGAGCATTATTGCAACTTGCCTCACTTATGTGGCAGTATTGCCACAAAAACTGCCTTTTGCTTTTCCACAAGTTCCTCTTGTGTCTCTAAGGTTGTAAAGAAGCCTGATAAATTTTCTTATAACATTAAAAAAAAAAATTAATATAGTTGCTATATTAGAATTAGAGGGGTTCTTAGTAGCGCATGTCGCTTTTAACAGCACTTTTTAACAAAGATTTAACATCACAAGAGGTCACTTGATTTAGAAACATTGCTTGTTGGATATTTAATGTGTTGTGCAGCCTATTAAGACTACTTATTTTCACAACCCATCTGAACTGGCATTGCTAACAAAAGTCAGAAACAAGTATGTTTCATGATAAAATATATCTGTGATCAGTAGGACAGGCCACTAAAAATCCTGGACATTTTAGACTTTAAATTCCTGTTTTCTTCTGGAGGGAGCTCCAGGCATCAACATTTGATCTTTACTATGTCCTTACTGTGTCTTTTGTCCTGTAGAAATACCCTGTGCTGCCTTACCTGGTCCTGGTGCTGAAGCAGTTCCTACTGCAGAGGGACCTCAATGAGGTTTTTACTGGTGGTATTGGCTCCTACAGTCTCTTCCTCATGGCTGTCAGCTTCCTGCAGGTCAGACAACAACTTTTTTTTAAAAATCAACTTACTGTTCTTTTTAGCTTATCTTTTGAAATTATTTTTGTTCTTACTGATGGTACCTATTACAAACATTGGGTTTAACAAATATCTCATTTAGAGCTCTTTCTGCCATTCTCAGGTGCCTTTTCTTATTAAGGTTTTATTGTAAAATATCCAAAATTCAGTCGACAAATAAAATGTAAAAAAAAGTAGCATCTAAAAGTCTCCCACTCCCTTAAGAATTTGGAATGATTGGAATGATGACACACTCAAACCGTGTATTTTCCAGCTTCACTACAGGGAGGATGTGTGCAGTCCCAACATCAACATCGGTGTTCTGCTCATTGAATTCTTTGAGCTGTACGGCCGCCACTTCAACTACCTGAAAACAGGCATCAGAATAAAAGATGGAGGGTGCTACGTTGCCAAAGATGAGGTTCAGAAGAACTTGATGGATGGCTACAGGCCCTCCATGCTCTACATTGAGGACCCACTGCAGCCAGGTAGGAACAGTGAAGGGTTAGAGAGTTTGTTTGTCCTCAGTATGTCCAAAATTTGGACTCCCTTTCAGGTGTTGGACGGGCATATAGCGGCACATGGTCAGGTTCTCATATTAGCACATATCGACCGTCTGCCTTGTGTCCAACAGATAACGACGTCGGCCGGAGTTCATACGGTGCCATGCAGGTGAAGCAGGCATTTGACTACGCCTATGTGGTGCTCAGCCATGCTGTGTCACCCATTGCCAAGTACTATCCCAATAATGAGACTGAGAGGTAAGAAGCCGTTGATGACATATCGCAGAACATTTGTTCTGATGGGCCAGGTGTTGAATAATTTCTCCTGGAATATCATCTGATTTGGATTAGTAGCAGATCGGTCACCGCATCCCTCATAGCCAGTCAGTTCATTGTTACAATGTTCGGTCACACTGTCACTGTTGTTCATTATATCTAGATGAGAGTATTTCAGTTCAGGTCATGGTTGGCTCTATTCGATCATACTGAGAATATGAGGTCATTAACATTTACTTTCAGGCTGCTGTATAAACACTTGTATAACAGATATACCACCTCCTGTATCCCATCACAGCATACTTGGCCGAATAATCCGAGTAACGCAGGAAGTGGATGAATACAGAGAATGGATCCGAAAGAACTGGGGGAGCCCGTCTCTGAATGATCTGCCACTCAACAGTATGTTCAAAGTTTTTAGAATTTTGTTTAAATTCACAAAATATTTCTGGGAAGTCCTGTTTGAAATAAAAATTTGACCCAAATTCTGAAGGGGGGGGTGTTAGAGATATGCAGTTCCTAGTCAGTTGAATCTGACCTGGTGTGAACTGGAGCTTACAGTAGCTCTGTAAGCTTTGGACTTGAGTTGACCTTTGTGTCTACATTTGTCACCTCTCTGTTTTTGTAGAAAATGACGTCTCGCTGTTCGAGTCCCAGCAGCTTGACGAGTGCAACAACAACGTTCAGGACGATGACGATGTTGTGGTTCTACCGTCGGCTCCCCGCAGCAAAACCTCGTCCAACTCCTCCTCTCCGTCGCCTTCACTGCGCTCCTCTCCCTCCTCCTCTCCACTGTTGCCTTCTTCCACGTCCTCGACCTCGACCTCCAGCTCCAGCGATGCGGTCAGTCTTGCAGCTACAGAGCTCCAAATATTATACTGTTGTATTTGGCTGTGGAGAGACTACTTAGCCATCCATTTTGTTTGTTTTCCTCAGGACTCTGATGGCACGCCATGTAAGACAGCCAAGCAGCAGGCTGGCCGGGGCCCCAGCGCCCACAGGGAAAAGTCTGCTGTCGTCAGTAATCACAGAACACAGAGCCACGCTACCAGCTCTTCATCTGGAAGCCACAAGGGAGGAAAGGTACATTCAGCTTTATCTTATACACAGACCTACAACACATTGTACGCCACAAGAAAAAAAATGCTCTGTTAAAAGCATATTATTGAACACACCACATTAAAGAGATTAAAGAAGTTGATTTCGCCACTATTATCAGCCCACAGTGTGTTGTATTGAATAGCCGAGGGAAATCCTGCTTGGAACACAGATTTTTTTTTTTTTTTAATGCATGTCCTTTCTCCAGGCCAGGACGACTCGGCCTCACCAGAAGAACGGCCACCATGGGCAGCAGAGCTCCTCCTCCAGCACCAAAACTCATCAGAGCAACAAGCCACACCACCAGGGCAACAGCAAGAAGAGGAAAAATGTGCGAGACTCTACACAAGAAGACCTCTGCAGATAGGGGTGACCTCGCCTGCCCCCCACCCCCCCATCCCCACCCCCACCCCCATCCTTGTCTGCAACTGATTGACAGTCCTGTCCCACTTCTGTTGCCAGACTCCAGCAGTATCTGTCTCTCTGTCAAGCTTTTCGGGGATGACGAGCAACGATTTCTAGCAGGAATTAAAAAAAAAGAAGAAAAAAAAGAATTGTTATAGGAAATGGGGGTTTAATTTCTTGGACCTGAACTGCAATCACAAAGGATAAAATGCTCATTTTGCTTCCCAACGACTTATTTTACAGAGCGGTTTTCCTTCCCACAGCCAGCACCTACACAACATGCCTTTTGCGCCTCCTGCTGTACAGGAATAGACAGCTCGGGTGTCTGGAATCTACTCTGGAGCAATACCTGGAACAGCTGGCTGGAAAATAGGGTCAAAAAAATGTTATCAAAAAAAGAAAAAGAAAAGAAAAACAAATGGCTTAAAATGTACAAAAAGAAAAATGTTATGTTGAACAACAGACAGAAATAGACAGATTTTTCTTAAGATGGTAACTACAAATGCAATCAGTAAGAGTGGGACATAACTTATGCATGAGATTTTTTCCCGTTGGTTGATTTTTCTGTTGGTTTAATCGTTTTTTATGTCTAAAAACAGGTTATACAAAGATTTGTACAAAAAAACGCATAAGCAAAAAAAGGTTAAAAAGACAAGTGAAAAGAAAGTTTCATATTACCTTTTTACAACATATACCGATTGAAGACATGTAAACATGCACATCTTGCCCGCAGCTTTTTTGGCAAAAGCCAAGAGCTGTTTTGGGTCCCATTGCCAACATAAGTCATCAGCATCTACTTTTACTCCTGGTTGCTCACTGCTACAGTGTTATCATTTAGCCTTTTTATTGCGCCAATGCTCATACAGCCCTATAGATGACTGGGTGGAGCCTCGTCTCTCACCCAGTTTAATAGCACAGCCACACCAGTGTAAAGGCTTTAAGACTACAGGTTTAAATTGATAATGGTTTTATTGAGAAATCCTACACTTAAAAAAAGAAAAATGTGTTAACAATACATCTGTGGGTGATAATCTGTTCCTTTGATGATTTACCCACTGCAAAATCATTTGTACTTGTTAAATGTATTTATTTTTTATTAATTATATGAACATAGTATGGATAAATGTATTATTAACATTAGAGCCCATATCTTTGAATCCTATATTTTAAATAGGATAAGTTGCGGGGAGATGGGGTGGGAACACGTATATTCAGGTACAGTAAAATACCACCTTGATTATTTCATTGGGGATTTTTTTTCAGTGACACTTGAGTGACCAAGTTACTTTAGAACGTTTGAGAGACCGCTTTCCAAGTTGTCGGTGAAAATTTTGTTTTAACATGTGGCTGGTCTACTTGCTTTAAAAGGGAGCTAATTTTTAGTTTATAAAACTATCATAGCAACATACACTTTTAATGTCAATCCCCTTCTGTCATTGCAGTAGAACAACTAACCAGTAGATGGAGTCATCGCTCCAGGTCTGAATCCACAGTATTTGGGCTTGTGTATTGCATTTGGATGGTTTATCTCTGCGTTATTTTGTGATTGACCGATAACATCCTGATATTTTAACTGAACGAGCAGCTGCACATAGAAAGTCTGTTGAGCTGTAATAATAACGCGCCAAAGCACAGCACAAGCCTCATATTGTTTCCCTCACAAATGTGACAACGGTCACCCACAGTAAAACAAACAAGGAGCCAGCAATAACAGCCACCTTACAGTAAAAATCATTTCTCGACAATGACTACTGCAGCTTCAGGATGTCATGCTCACAGCCGAGCAAGTTTAATTTTTTTGTGTTAGGACAGTGAAGCACATTTGATAAGTCCATGCTATAACTTGCAGCCTATTATATTTGGTGTTGAAAAGTTGAAAGTACGGTTTCTTGCCCCCCCCTCTCATTCCTCAGTGCTACAGTTGCGGTTTAAATGCAGTATACGGTCTAATGGTAGACTGACAAGGACAAAGGTGAATAAAGCTAGTCGTGTATCTGAATGTCCACTGCCCATCTCTCTTCACTGTAGGAAGGCTTCAAACCCAACTGTATTCCTCAGAAACTTTGTTTCTCTGCAGCTATTAAAATTCATGCAATAAAAACAATACAATCAAACCGCCTGTGAAGACCAGTTTTTTGTTTTGCCTTCGAGTTGTATTCTGACTGTATTATCTCTGTTGGAGTGTCAATAGTTCACTGGAAAGACCACATACTGCGATGTAATTTGATATGGAAGGTAGCATTACGGTAAAATAAAACAATGTGCGTGAGAGCGTTGGTTGGTGCGCGCGAGTGTTTGGCAAGAGATGGAGGAGGGGCGTCTTCGTTTGGAGCGGCGCGCGGACTGACAGTTGGGAGAGGAGCACAGGGACCACCACACGCGCTCTCACCTTGCATCTAGGTTATCAAAGTACAAAGATTTACGGTATCTATCCAGACAGGACGATATTGGAACGTAACAGGTAAGACACTGCAACTTCGTTTAAAAGAAAATGGCACCTATTTAAACGTTACTACCTGAAAACCGTTTGGCAGTTGCCACACCGCTGAAGGAAAGGTTAATTGTTTCGTTAAAACAAAGGCAATAAAAATTTCGTAGTCAAAAAGTTTGGGTCGGAGATTTTACCAAAGGTGAACGTACACGAAGCAGTTTGGAGGTAAAGTTGAAGATCCCCCACTTACCCCCTCGATTTTCATGTCTCGTTTCACCTGGCTGCTCATGTCGCCCACAGTCTGATATTGACTTTGGTACATTTCGGGTTACTTGGGCTAGCTTAACAGATAGCTAGTCAACGAGGGTTCCAACGTTACTTTTGCTCACTTGAATTTTGCTGACCGGTAGTTCACTTCGAGCCTTATTGTTCATTGTGTGCATTCTCAACGTAAATTTCATGTGGACTTGTTCGTTAATATTGTAGCTTTATAAATAGTTTAACAAAGCAATCAGTCATTTGGTAAATCAATTATTTTGCTCCTAATGATCATGTCTGAAACTCACTGGTTCGTATGCACTGTATGCTTATTTCATCACAAATGTCTCTGTATTATGATATAGAGTATCCCACAGTCAGCAGAATATACGTGAAATTACGCTGATGTTTCATCAGTCATGTGTTATTTAAACTTACACGTTGCTTCAGTATCCACCCAAATGGATATGCTCAGTTTAAAAAAAAAAAGTGAAATGGCCTACACGTCTACTCATTATCTTGTGTTGTCTTTTGTCGGTGACTTGGTGTTCCTCCAACTAGGCAGGAAATTACTTCTTTTTTTTTACAACGAAAATGCAAAAGTGCTGCTGCTAAGATGCTGACTTTAAAGACTTGATCTCTCGTCATATCTCCTAGAACATTATGCTCATGGGTTTAGCAGGATGAGTGGCTCTGCCTGAGTGCCTGTAACCTCTCATTTCAGTGATTTTAGCCTCTTTGTAAAAACTGCCACATAAAACGAAATGTTTGGACTAATAGAAATAGAAATGGCAACCAAAAAAAGAAACCAAAGCGGGTACGCTGATATTTCCTTCACGGATGAGTTTAATGTTAGTTGGAGTTTTTAAAGTCAACATTGTTCGACTTCGTTGGTGATTACACTCTCCAGTGAAGCTGTGGAATGGGAATGCTAAATCAGGCGCTTAAATTAATTCAAAGTAAAATATCATTAATCATGTAAGTTTACTTAATTTTGTATATAAATCTAAGTAATCTCTGATAGTTTTGGTTTCTGATGAAGCCAACTAAACAGGCTTGAATTAAATTTTGTTGCTGGTATTCAAGTCAATGAAAAATTGCTCTGGATAATCCACAGACTTCACTGTTGACAATTTTAGTTGAGACTACGTTCTAGTGAAGAAATAGTCCTGAAATGGTTGATTTACTGTTTATTTCTCTTAGTATGTCAGTGGCTATTGAGAGTAGAGCTTCCACGATTTGATTAATCAATTAGTCGATAATTTCCATAACGATTCATTTTTAAAATTATTTTTCAAGCAAAAATATCAAACATTTGCTGGTTCTAACTTTTTAAATATCAAGATTTTCTGCCTTCATTTGTTATTTATGATAGTAAATGAATACTCTTTCCTTTTTTTTTTGGACTGTTGGTTGGACAATAGAAGCAATCTGAAGATGTTGTCAATACCAGAGATAGATTTATAAATAATAACTAGATACCAGACACAAAGATGGCGTCTATTCAATCCACTGAGAGTTGCTCGCCTGGAGCATACAGCAAAATTTTTCTAGCTTTCGGGTTTATTTCCTGGTTATGCGACCCACTGAATATGCGCAGTAGTGTTTCACCTGGTGGCCCCACCCGCGACTTCTCACTCGGCCCATAGACTTTACATTGTGATGATGTCAGAGATTTTGAAATGGCTTTTCTCGGCTCAAGAAAGTTTTACAAATATACATAAAAAATGCAAAAATGCATAATAAAAGAGTCATAATTGACCTTGTTTGCAGTTCGAGGTGTCTTGTCACCAGTTTTCCAGACTTCTCTTTTATAATGGTGGACTATGGGAAAAATTTGCCGAATTGGACAGCTCGGTAAGGCAACTCCACTTGGACAAACCACACCAGAATCGCAGTAAAACCATTCATTTGTTATGTTTTGATTACATTTGCTAATGACTATTTCACACAGTGGTGTGTGATTGCCTGTCGTAGCATTTTTTAAATGTTCATATTGCTGTCTAATGTCCAAATATTTGGACAAATTGTACTTTGATGTAGGGTTGGGCTGGTGTAAACATTTTCAAAGTGGTTTGATATTGAGCCATAGACAGGACCGGTATACTGACTGTTAGCACTAAGTGTTCCTATAGTGACTCAGCTGATCCCGAGTAGAACAAGAATGTTAACAGCACTACAACGCATCAAAACAAGAGGAACACATCATATTTTAATTTCTCACACAAACTATTCAACTTAACTTATATTCTTCTAAAGTTTAACATCAAAATAATAAATAAAATTAGACTTCAGCCTGGAACAACTTTTCAAGAGTGCATTGGACTCTTGCAAGTCAATGAATTTTCCACAAGTTCCTGCCAGTGTTTCACAGTAAAATCCTTGAAATTAAGGGTTTCTGTCCATTGAAATGCTAGAGTGCTTTTAATTTGAAACAGCGTAATACAGTAACTTACTCTTTACTGATGAGGGTTCTCTCTTCTTGACGTCAGCCGGAGTAGTTAAGCGGCGCTTTATGCACAACTCTCAACTCTAGTAACACTACAACACAATAGAGAAGCAGCACCTTGTTGCCCTGAGCTAATTGGCTCCCGGGGCTTGTTCTAACTAGCCACATGCTGCTAGCTCTCTCCACCTACACCTGACAAATGCTGGTTTAGTCAGGTCGTATAAAATCTGTCATCTTTAACTATTGTGTGTTTTGTCTCTCTCTCTTTTTGGCTGGACCGCAGAGGGCTAGCCCTATGGGTTGCTCTGTGTCTGAGTAAGTGAGTAAGTATATGAGTAAGTTGCGGGATTGGTCAGTCGAGTGTAGAGTCGAGTGTCATCAGGGGGCGTTGCTCTGAATTATATGAAATTAAAATGTAATAGTTCAGATTGTATTGTAAATGTATTTTGTACACTCTGTGGGTCTCATGGCAGACT
>JBBPCS010000130.1:4328662-4350490 GCA_037974645.1 Hollardia meadi
ATCGTGATACTAAACTGGGTATTGGTATCAAAGTCAACATTTTGGTGTCCTGACAACATTACTGTTAAGTATAATGGCGGTCAAGCCATATACTAGGTTTCACCTAGTCTTGTTTTTTTTACATTGAAAGACAAACATGATATAGTTATCAGAAAAATGTGTTTGACCATGTGTTTTTCAGGTTTCATCATTTTTAAATTATTGAGTGCAGACATAAAATAGTTTTAACGTTCCATAATGCCCTTGTGTTTTTATACATAATGCAGAGCAAGACAACATCAAGGTGTTTGTACAGGGCTCGTGTTTTTTGCAGTTTTCTGCAGTAGTAAGGCAACAACTGTAAGAGGTTTATAGGTCGAAAATGTAACCATATTACACTAAGCAGGTGCTGAACTAAATAAAGGCAAGGGTGGAATGGATGTGTGTGTGCTGTATACATATGTGTTTCACTGTGGCAGAATTGGCCTTTGTGAGAATAGAAACGTAACTGAAGCTATCCCTTGCATTCACTGTGCTGTAGCTTTCTATAGCTAACCTTCTGACTTGGTGGGTGACACCTGACATTAAGTCCTTGACATGCAATGTTTTCTCCTCTCAGACAGATTCCTTCACTGGAAATAGTCAGCAATGAGTCACTTACACATGATGTCTGGAAATGGATGACTGTGCTCATCAAACCTGTTTGATCCCTTGCCTTTCTCCTCACTTCCCTTTATCCTCTGTAGCGCCTGTTTCCAGAGAAGTTGTCAAGGTGCCAGTGGCTGCCAGCTGTGTCAGAGGCGGTAGTAAAGCGGCCATGTGTGCGCCTCCCTCTGGCCACCATTACTACTACGGTCATCAGTGTCTTGGCAGTGTTCAACCTGGTGAGACTATGCTCACATGTTGAGCGCTAAGAGAGGGGTCATTATATATATATACTCTATTTCTGTCTGTGCTACACTTCATAGCTGCCATGCCAAACTTCAAAGCACGCTGTCCAGCGGTTGCTTGTCAGTCAAATGGGTTTGTTTTTTTATCCCCCTGCAGTGCTTCGTCCAGACACGTGTGACAGAATGTTCCAGTGATAATGATGACCTACCTCTCACAAATAATTCCAGCAGGCAAGGATTAGAGGGAGATCTCTCCTACCTGCCTGTGAGTGATGGATTTGTTTTCCATAGACAATAATCAAATAGTAATATTTGTTTTTTTCATATCAGACTCTATTGTAATTGTATTTGCATTTGAAGGTGGGTTTGTGCATCACCATGACCTGAGTTTCTGGGCTTTTCAACATAATAGTGTGTTATAAAACAATAAATAAATTGTTTGTATACTGCTAATAAATGCTAAGTAGGGGTTGTTAAAATATATTGTGACTAGATTTGTTGCTAACTCTTATTAGACCCTGGTCTAATTCCATCCCTGGCCTTTCTCTCCCTCAGTACTCTGTATACTGCTGTATCCTATCGCTCATTGCATGTGGAGTCTTCCTCCGGGTGAGCTTTGAGCTCAAAGTGCTCTTCCTCACCCTGGCCTCTGCAGCATACTACATCATCATCCTCAGCACCCAGAGGGTGCTCTTCGTGGCCTACGGAAACGTCCTTTACACTCACATTTTTAGCAGCTGGAACTGCAGCAGGTGGGACTGAATGTAGAAGGTCAATGAGAGTATATCGGAGCAAGTACCACCTCATAACCATGTCATCAATCAGTGCTGGTCTTTTCCAGTCCAGTTTAGCAGTTATTACTTCCAGTTTACACTGAATATTTATGTATGAAACATGGAAATGGAAGTAAATGTTCTGTTCTTACAGCATAGAAGATGCATCAATCCTGAGATCGATAGGGCTGGTAAAACACCCCCAGGTGATGAGCTGCATATATATCACCCTCTTCCTGGTCACTATGCTCATCATTGCACAACAGGTAATTACACAAGTCCGTCCTTGTTTCATTTCTTTTCCATTTTTGTCCCTCACATCCCAAATTGAAAAACTGAAATCAGATTAAAAACAGAAATGTGCAAATGGAGTCCCTACATGTTCACGTTCAAATACTAAAGTCACATTTTTTGTTGCTTATGTTGTTACTTCAATGAAAATAGTTTCAAGTTACAGTTTCCTTTATGGTCTTCTCTGACCTCACTGTGTTTCTGTCTGCTAGAATGAAACCTGCTTCCGCCAGGACTTCCTGCTTAAGTATAAGAATCGCACAGAACAAGACGAGATTGAGACCAGGGAGAACCTGAACCGCCTGCTGCTGGAGAACGTGCTGCCGGCCCATGTGGCTGCGCTGTTTGTTGGGGAGAATAAAAAGAATGAGGTGAGGCTTCAGACAAGGTGGTGGTGGGGCTCTCAGAAGGTATTTTCTTCACCTTTTAATGATTTCACACATTTCCCAAGTTAGACATTTAGTGTGTCTCGTGATGTTTGGGGACGAAAGAAGAGGGAATTTCTCTTGACTTTGTTCATGTTTGCTCATGAGGTCATCTTTATTGTAAAGGTGAAACATTACATGAAGCATTTATTGAGTTTGGTATAGCATTTCTAAATAGTTTTCTTGACCACCATCATCTTAACATTTTAGCATTGTTGTCCTTACATTATCATCAGAACTAGTATTAATTAATAGAGGCCTAACAGTCTGACCCTCCTCCTGGGTAAACCAATAACTTCATATTGTTGGGTTTTTCTCCTGACAGGACCTTTACTACAAGTCCTATGACTGTGTGTGTGTGATGTTCGCCTCAGTGCCGGATTTCAAAGAATTTTACACTGAGTGTGATATCAACAAGGAGGGCCTGGAATGCCTGAGGCTCCTGAACGAGATCATTGCTGACTTTGATGAGGTAAGGAAGGCAAATGAGGACAAGAAAAGCCTTTCATCCTCATCCCTCATTTCATTGACAAGTACTTCTCTATGATACATGACAGATGTGTTTTTAAAGCCTCAATCTGTTATTGGTAGCTCTCTTCATGCACTTAGTCCAATTGTAAACCATGTGGACCCTGACCATTGGGCTGAAACAATACAGTGTCATGATCTAAACTCGTGCTTAAGAATAAGGGGCCTCATTACAGAAACTTCCTAAGTCTGAAATTCTGTCTTAACCCAGTTCAGGATGACATTTAGGATTTTTGGTATAACAGAAACATGTTTCCTAAACTGCATTTAGACAAAAATCCAATCTTATCAAAGGATAGGTATTTAACTATTATAGAATTGTCCTAACTGAAGAATTTCAAAAGTTAGGAGTCCTCAGTTAAGATGGCAAAGACTGTATCCAAAATAGCTGTCGTTAGGTCTGTATGGCAATGACAATGAAGATGGAAAAAAAAACATGAACACTGAAATATTATTACATTGAAAGGCTTCTCAAACTGTAACTGTTGGAGAAGCTAACACTGATGTTAGCCTGTTAATGAAGCTAAAACCGTTTGTTAGCCAGGTTTAGAAGCTAACAATGATGTTAGCATGTTGGCTTTAAATTTCCCAGACCATGTATTATTAGGTATACATCCTCTCCTCCACCAACAGGATTAATGCCTCCGACTCATCCTAGCTAAACTGGAATGCTCATCTTTTCTCGTCCATTATAGCAAGCTAGCCAGTGAAAACTGAAGTGAGACAGCTGATACAGGAAGTCTCACTTAGTGTATACAGTATATTTACTAAACAAGGATACAGGCATGAGTGGATGAGTGCAGATTGAAGAATCAATTTTACAGTTCTATTTAGGATTTCTTAAGATAAGACACGAGGTCTGAGACAGGATTGGGCACAGCCTTGAGTTTACAAATTGCTTCTGTCATAGGAAGATAGAAAAAATCCTTTCTAAATGTAGGACAAGCAGTTAGGACACTTTCCTGTTATTAGGCCCCAGGAATAAATACTGTAAATGATGAAAGGAGGAATTATAAAGTTCTCACATATCACTTTTTTGTCTTTCTCTAACCCAACAGCTGCTATCCAAGCCAAAGTTCAGTGGTGTGGAGAAGATCAAGACAATCGGCAGCACTTACATGGCTGCTGCTGGGCTTAGTGGGACACCTGGGCAGGAGAACAATCAGGTAGAGATGCTTCAGATCAGGGTCAGACCTGTGTCAAATCGGCTTTGTTCCTTAGCAAGCCATCAACACACTTTGTCGACCCATCACAACAATAAACCGTAAAGCTTGAAGCAGTCATAATAAGGTTATTGAATGCTATGTTCTTTCAGGACAGAGAGAGGCAGCAGGCCCAGATAGGGATTGTGGTGGAATTTGCCATCGCTCTGATTGGCAAGTTGGATGGCATCAACAGACATTCCTTCAATAGCTTCAGGCTGCGTGTGGGTGAGTGTGCTCTGCTACTTGGCAGCTTCAGTATAAACCTCTCATTGACTGAATGCTACACTGCACTGTATCCAGCTCTGTTGAGGCTGACACAAAAGCCCAACAAGTTTCCTTGGTTACACAGGACATGATTGGCGTTTATGTTCTTGCCATGACAGAAGTCGCCTTCACTGGCTCAATTATTATGTTGTCATGTTGCACTCAGGAGTGTAGTAGAAGGTAACCTACCTTACCAGTGTGAACCCATCTTTTATAAGCTAATGTACTGTAACCTAAGACAGAAGATTTGGAGTTCTTCTGTTCTGTGGTTGTCTGTAATGTTGAGGATAATGTTGAGCTTAATTTAAATTTCCACTCATAAATTACTGTGGGCGACTTAAGTGCATCAAATAATAAGTAAATGTCAAACTAACTCGAGCCATAAGGAAGAAACACAAACCAGTCAAGTGTCTGAGAAGCCTTAACTGTGTCTGTTGTGTCTGCAGTCTTGACACAGCTATTCCCACACAGTTGATCCTGAGCAGACTTCTTAGATAAAAGTTTTAGTTAAAACATTTACATTTCATGAGAGATAAAAATGAACATAAGGCATAAACACTGAAATTTTGCACTGAGTGGTATAAATCTTTATCAGAGTGCTGCTCTTATCAGCAGCTGCGACACAAAATTCACCAACTTCCACTTTTAAGGTTACATGTTTATGAAAAACAGTTGGCAGTGTTTGGCACAGACTTTTTCCTGGACTGGTAACATCATACTTTTGATTCTTCTGCTGGCAGTTTCATTACGCTTTTAAATATTCTACAGTTGATATTTTGGCCTCTCCAGGCGTGAACAGTGTCTTAAATGACTTTAGTGTTTGCATTAAAATTCAGGTAGAACTGCACCTTGTCAACAGAATAAAGCTAAACTGTTCTCCACTTCATCTTCATATCTATCTGCCTCAAAATAAGCCTGTGTAACTTTGTGACAATTACAGGATAATAGTAAATGCTAAAACACAGGGAAGTGACACACAACAGTATCTATTTAAACATTAGTAACCATAAGCTACTGCTCATATCAGACCAGGTCACGCTGTAGCTGCAAAAACACTGAATAAGGTTTTGTTTTATTTCTTATGACTTGACAACTTTTTATTTGTAAAAGGAAGATGGTCTCATTTCATCTGTCAAAGTACTCATTTACCGGCTTGCTGTAAAGTGCTGAGGTAAAGTGCCTTTGAAAGGCTTCCAAATTAATTGTAAATGTTAATATTCTGAATTAATGGATTACTTTGATTTCTCTAACGTAAGTTAAGCATTTTAATGAGATGAACTGTGATTAACAGTTCCAAGTTTTAACGCTAAACCCGCGATAGGTGCAGTGGTTTTTCAATATACTTGCTGTCTGTCTCCTCAGGGAAATATCTGATGTAGTTGCTGATGTTTCTCTTTAAGAGCAGCTCAAGTATTGCCTAAAGCTTTTTAAGCCTGTTAGAATGACTTGAAAAGTTGTGGCCAACTCTTCACACACTGTCAATTTGGCACATGATCGTTGTACAAGTTTACCATAAAATACAGAGTTAAACTTGTTTTTAATTTTACAGGCATTAATCACGGCCCAGTGATAGCTGGAGTTATTGGGGCAAGGAAACCTCAGTATGACATCTGGGGCAACACGGTTAACGTAGCCAGCAGAATGGAGAGCACCGGCGAGCTTGGAAAGATCCAGGTACGGTCAGCACGGCCTAATATTTCATCTGGTGTTCTTAAAAGTCAAATGGTCATGTGTCGGGTCTCATCACAATCATGGCTAGATTTAAAAGGATCCAATTTTTGACTGGAAAAAAACCCATTTCCATCCTTAGTCATAAAAACATCTTGAGATGAACATTTCATTTGCTTTTCCACTGCAATTGCACTCAATTTCTCTGTGGACTCAAAGCAAGCTTTAACTTGAGAAACTACTTAAATTACGTTGCCTCTGCTAATGGCACTGCCACAATAATAATATATATAATGCTGTCATTATGAAGTTTTAAAGGAAGACACGCTGTATATGCAGTAAGAGATGCCAGATTTTACTTTTGCTGTAAGGAAGTTCTCACAATGGATTTTGGGTCTCCAGATGTGGTTTTAAAAATGACTATTAAGCAACAAGACTCATTTTTTAAAATAAATTTTCAGTTTCAAATGGACTTGTTCATTTTTTTTAGCTGCAGCTGTTCAATCTGTGTTCTTACAGGTCACAGAGGAAACGTCTGATGTGCTGCAGAAGCTGGGCTACTCGTGCGACTGTCGAGGATTCATCGATGTGAAGGGCAAAGGGGAGCTGAAAACCTTCTTTGTGTGTACCGACATGAGCAAGCAGCAGGGCATGGGGCTGAGCTGAGGCCAGGCCACCACAGACAACAGACTCTCATACACTAATCAAGAGTTTAGAGACTCCTGGGCGCCACAAAGTGCTAAGACAGAGCTGACTGTAATACGGCTGTGTTCTGTGATGTCGCTGCACATTAGAGGAAGCGCTGCCTCGATGTGTGGTGGATGTCATACTAAAACACAGTCCTACTCTGGACCCTGTTGGACAGATCAGCATAGTGGGGAGGTGATCACTAAGTACAATTGCCATCTTTTTCTATTCACAAACGCATTTACGTCCAGTGATCAGTCTCTTTTGTACTTTTTTTGTCTTTCACTTAGATGTTTGTGATAGAGAAACTGTGTATTGTACTAATGTCAAATGCGGATCTGTATGGATCCCAACTTGAAAACCTTTTGGTTTTCCTGTTTGAGAAGGGATGGACACACTGCTCTGTTACTGTGTTATGAGCATGACAACTGGGCTGTTTCAGTGTCAGAAACGGGCTGTACAGATGATTTAGAAAAACCATTCTTGCCACTTTCTTTGGGACATACTCATGTTACTAAAAGTACAGTTTCACTTTCTGGCCATGCTGCAAATCCTAAAGTTACTGTATCCTCAACTACTTTGATTGCCCAATAAGTTTAGGATTAGGTCCAACAACCCTTTGTGTGAACATCTTTTAAGTTAGTTGTTTGGCCAGAGTAATTACTATTTAATATTACATATATGACAAGATATTTGCTACATTTCAGGAGGAAATCGATAAATCCATGTGCTGTATGTATGTCATCTGTTAGAATTGCCGCTTTTCTGCATATGTGCTGCAATGAGGGAAACCTGCGACGCCGTCCTTGGTGTCTCGGAGTCTGTGTGATCTAACAAACTGCCTGCTGTGAATGCTTTTCTGGCTCCAGCTCATGATCACCTGAACTGATCTGGAGCTGGCCTTATCTTTTCAAACCATAATCCCATCTTGTGGTTACATAATAATAATGTATTGGCCTTTATGTGAACAAATGTGAGATTGCATTTTGTAGTTACAGAATGTAATAAATGTTTTCCTAAGTCTGAAGTTTGTCGTGCAACATTTTAAAAAGAGTTGTGTATAAAAAAAAAAGGTTTATTAACTGAAATGCATACAAATGTGACACAAAGCACATTTCATTAAGTTATTCATCTGTACGGTGGGAGGAATTTAATTATACAGTGACGACTGGAACTGTATTCTGACAAGTGGACAAAGTCTCCATTGGTTCAGCCATCTCCTGCACTGAAAAGATTGAAAAGTATAATATTAGATGTTTCTTGCTGAAGCTCAGTATTTTCAGTTAAGTTCAGACTTTGCCTTCCAAACAGACAAATACATTTACAGTAAGGTATTCACCTGTGGTGAGGTCAATGAAAGACTCGAGTGGTTCTAGAGGTAGAGCAATCCCCATGGCCCTCCTGATCCCATAAACACTGCTCACGTCACAAGGAGCCACTTGACCAGTCATCTCAGCCAAGTTCTCAGTCACCTTCTCAGCTGCCGTCAGAGGAACAAACATTATCAAGACAAGAAATTATACAAGACTGTTATTTTCATTTTAGAAGAGAAATGGGGCCAATTATAGGCGACAGGTGTCGGCCATGGTTCTGTCTCCCTTTTGCTGATTTTTGCTGCCAATTCAACCTTTAGCCAGAACATTTTACACAGGAAGTATTATGTTTAAGTAGTTCCGACAGTAGGGGTGATACTTATTCACTTTTTACTGAGGGTTTAATAAGGGGAGATTAATGCCACTCATATTTGTATGGTAAATATGAAGCTACCATTAGCAGCCGGTTAGCATAGCAAGCTGAAAATAGGGAAACCGCTGTCCAAATGTAACAAAATGCCCCTATTGCCACCTCTGAAGCTCACCAATTAACATCTATTTTGTTTAATTCAAGTAAAATCCAGAGTATAAAAACATCAAGTTGTGGTTTGACGGGCTGGGTGCAATACCCTACTGAAGGCTATGCTGATTGCAACCTCACTGTGATGACAGCACTCTGGGAACTTGTTTTCACACTTGATTTTTGTACTGATTAAACAGATGACATGACACGTCAGGTGGATTACCTTTGGACAGAGCAAGGGCTTGCCGTTTCCCCTTGTTTGCAGTCTTCATGTAAAGCTATGCTAACCAGATGCTGGCTGCAGCTTCATATTTATCGGAGTGGTAGTAGTAGCTTGAGCAGTGATAGCCAGCTTAGCCAATGTAAAATCCAAGGAAAAGACATAACATCACTGGTCTCTGGGTTGTGCAAATATTACATAATCACACATTCTTAGCGCACACTACACCAAATTAAAGAAGAATTGGTTTAAAGAATTCATCCCTGGGAATGAGGTTGATGTAGGTGATTTGAATGTTGTTAGGTCTACAGCTGGTGGTAACTGTTGAGCAGAGGAACAAAGGGGGCCGTGTCCTGAGAGGCACTTACCCAGCTCCAGCTCCTTCGCAGTCGGGGCCAGCAAGCAAATCATGTTAGGAGGCTGCTTGACGCTCAAACGCTCCTTCTGTGCTTCCTGCAAGTCTCGCAGGAGCTTTGTAGTCTCATCCAATTTCTGCTGGATGTGCAGGGTCTCTGTGACAGGAAGACAACACACATGCTAGTTAATGCTTCCTCTGACTTCATCCAGTTACCTTGGGCTAACCCCTATGTGTGGAACACAATACATTCATTCTTTATCAATCCTGACGCGGACTCCTCAGGCTACCTGTTAATACTGGAGAGTAGTGAGAAAGCAGAGGGGGAGAGAACAAGCTTTGATGGGCTGTTCGAACAGGATACATAATGGGATGCTGAATGGCTACATGGCTCATCTAACTGCTTTAGATGAGGGCCGTGTTTGTGTTCTGGATTACCTCGATGGCAATAACATTTACAGTGTAATTAGTAGTTCACATATTCCTTTGAGACACACAAATCTGTGTCCTGCACTCTGGGCTGGGCAGATCAGATCTGTGATCGTCCATGAGAGTGGGTTACTTAAAATATTTTGTTGTTCATCTGAAAAGCTTCTTTGGTTTTCTGTCTCCATCTATCTCATCAGGTTCTAACTAAAGCCCGAGCCCTATTATTGCCACTATATTGGTATATATCAGCAGATTAACTGATATGTGTCGATATGAAAACTTTTTTTTTTTTACAGATTATAACACAGAAAGAGATACTTGGGGTAATTCAGTAATTTTAATCCCCCAATATCAGTATCGGCCCCAAAAATCCAGCATCGGTCAGGATCTATTTCTCACGCGTATCACGTGTGTAACTGGAGTTGAGAAGAATTGATTGATCAACAGATAATCAATATACAACTGAAAACAGATTATTCATTAAAGTCATTTGTCAAGTCAAAACACCAAAAATTATCTGGTTCCAGCTTGTTAACTGCGAGTACTCGTTGCTTCTCTCTATTTATATCGGTATCAATTGAATTTCTTTGGGTTCTGTTGGTTGGAAACAACAACTAAATGGTGAATCAATTAATCGACAAAATTATAGATTCAACTGGTGGCCTGTCACCTGACAAGGCCACCAGCATTTACATACAAATAAATGTATATATATTATTATATACTGTATCCATTATATTTCTAGACCTTTTTTTAGGGAAACTGAATTAATTGATAGACTAATCTTTGATGAAAATTAGTCAGTATTTTACCCCCAGAGAGCTCTTCAACCATCTGCAGGCCTGCAGCAAATGGCAGGAAGTGGAGCCTGTTGCAGCTGGATGCCTCGGGTTCAGCTACCTACAAGAGACGGGGGGGAAACAACATGTTCAGTCAGATTAGAAAAATGCATTCCACACAAGACAGCTGATGCATCCAGGGATCATCCAGGCCTTTTGAAGCCTCCTTAGTCAAGCTGCTTCTTTGCTCCAACAACATCAAACCTAATGAAAAGCTGCAACACCCAGGCAGGGGATGAGAGTAAACTGGAACATGGCCAAGAACAGCAAACGGCCAGGACAGAGGGTTGCTGTGTGCCTAATGGAGGGGCCTGTACTTTGGTTTCCTCTGCTCATCTGAGGAGCGATTCAGCTGTGCAGCCAGCAGGCACTGAAAGAAAACACGGGGCCTCTCCAAATTCTTCAACAGCGAGCATTGAGCGAGTAGCACCGCTGTGTTTCGACAGGAAATGGTCTTCCCATGTGTGGATGGAGCACAGCTAAACGCAGGCCCCTGCTATGTTGACACAGGTGGTTGATGCGGCAGGCCATCTATAATGAAGCATCCACACATGAGATGTAATGAAAGAACATGTGCTGTACGCCAAACAACAGCAAAGAGGGAGCTCCTCTTCCGAACATCACATCCAGCACCGATGAGCGTGAATGGCTCTGATCTGAATCGTGTAGCACATTGCTGATGTTTCACATCATGAACTTGATGTCTGTTTCTGCTTGTTTTGTACAGTCGGACACATGATAGTTTTTTAATCTGGGTAGCAGCTCCATATTTGTACCAACTCTCACCTCCATGTCATTCTTGTCCTCCTGTGAGTTTGTGTCCTCTTCCACCTGCTGGGGAAATGACAAGAAAAAGCATTACTCGTTGAGTGAGTTGACACTCATCCTCATCCTGAGGTGTTGAACTCTGTAGTTAGAAAAAGTCAGCTTGAATCAGTTAAGATGTCACAGTAGGTGCTTACCGGCTCGGTCTCCTTCAGGGATTTGGAATGCGCTCCGTTCGTCATTGCATCCAGAAGATTGTCTCCCAGTTTGTACACATACTCGTCCGACTTGGCCAGGAACTCTGACAAGCTACAAACCGCAGACAAAAAAAACACATCACTTTCCTGGAATGAATAATGAGAAGTGGATATCGACTCTGCTGAAGCAACAACAGCCTCGTGCGCACGGTAAGACAGAGACACTCAAAGTGGGCTTTTCCATCAAGACAAAGGCTTCTGAGTGCCATGAGATAATTAGACCCAACAGAGAGAAGACAAAGGACTGCTGGGTTGAATCAGGTCAGGATGACGCCCAGTCTACAGCTGACGGCCGACCTCCTCCAGACTGGATGCCCTCAGTGAAAGAGAGAAACATCTGGACAGCAGTCTGCAAGGAATGCTGCGTATGACGTTTGGCGTACGTTCCACAAGAGCTTAAGTGCGTTTGTGGTCCTGCTTTCACATACCTGTCTGAGCCCTGCAGACTGGATTCGTCGCCGAAAGAAGAGTAGATAAGGTCAGAATCCTCCTTGCTGATGTTGGCGAAGCTGGAGTCGTAGGTGGGTGCGTAGGAGGTGAACGGCCCATAGTTGATGTAGGACACTGTGGAAAGAGTCGTCATCAGCTCATTATAGCTCAGGAAAGCGCAACCAAGCGGGCAGGAGAGGCCGGATGCTGGGTCTCCGATATTAGCAATGTGCAGTAACATGAACTCGGAGCAGTACTGTACCTTGAGTAATCCTGTTCCTCTTGTCCTCCCTGAAGCCCTGCAGGGTGTTCACACCGCTCTGCAACCGAGTGGACATCATGCCCAGTTTCACAGGACAGTAACCCGCATCTGCAACAAGAAACATTTTAGTTCTCTCTCCACCTTTTTGTCTTAATTAAAGAGGAAGTAGACAAATATGGCTGCACCTAAAGATTATTTTTTGTAATCGATTAATCTAATGGCTAATTTATCGATTATTCTAAAGATGATTTTTAATGCAACGCACATTATGCAAATCGACGTATTTTTGTCATTGATGGCGTAAATTACATCGATGAATCGCCCCAGCTCTACAGACCAAATTATTTTGCTTTAACTTACCATTATGAAGTAAATATATATTGCACAGTGTAATGGCTAAAAAAATGACACCAAACGTGTTTAGATTGGTTCCCTGTAAGCCTAGCTTTTACTATTCACTTTTGCTATTCATGCTGCCACCAAGCTGGATTTTTCTCTGAAAGTTGTCAATTTCCACTTTAATTTAAGATCTGCAATTAACTTTTATTTTCATTACCTACTCTGCTGATTCCCTATTAACCATCTGAAAAACAGTGAAAATATCTGGATATTCAGGATCCGGATTTTAGCGCACACTACACCAAATTAAAGAAGAATTGGTTTAAAGAATTCACCTTAAAATCATGAAAGACTGAGAAAAACAGCAAATATTCACATTTCCAGAACTGGAATCAGTGAATCTTTGACATACTTTTTTATTAAGAATTAATTTATTATTATTTATAAATTAGTAATAAATACATTTTCTGTTGATCAACTAATGGACTAATCATTTGAGCTTTATTAAGGTTCCACTTACCTCCCACTGATGGATCTGCTGGGTTGAGGATTGCCAGAGTGGTGGAGCCGTCAGACTTCCGCCTTGCAAACTCCAACTACACAACAAATAAATTATATATAACCGTGAAAAAAGAAAAACTTTCAGAATGAGAAATGACTGTGTTGTCGTTCAACATTCAGTATAGACCTGGAGAACATAAGACACGTCTAAACCAGCCACTGATCGACCATTATGGTTCCAAATGTCTAAACCACCAAATCCCCTATAGAGCTGAAAGGAGAGTATGGTTATGATCTCAATCAGTCGTGATATTTTTGAAAGTGGATATGTCAGTTTGAAAAAAAAGAAAGGTTTAACCCTGCGTCCTCACATCACACTGCAGCACTCTGTTGGACAGCTTTCCTCCAGACTCTTCGATAACCTTGCGGATTTCCTCAAGCTCTTTCTCTGCCTTTGCTGCTTCGTCCTTGGAGTCTTTCTCCTGTCTGCAAATGAAACACAATTAAAAGACAGCAGATGAGACACTTTGACCATGACGGAAAAGTTTTTATTTTGTAGCTGGAATAAAAAGCTTGACACTGTCGCATAATACTGCAGGAAGAGGACTGAGCGTTTCTGTTCGTTAAAAGTCTATGTTCTACTTTCATTCCTCAGATAATCTACCTGGAAACATTTTGTTGACGTCAGTAAACGCCATCGACATTTTATAGTGTCTTCTGTTGTGACATTGAAGGTAAAACAATAGTTGTGTCAAAAACAGAGCAGTAAAGGTTTCTTGCACTTGCACTTCCTCTGACAGTGAGTCATAACTGACACGTGACTTTAATTGTCCGTTCCTGTTTCATCACTAGGTAACACTGATTTAAAAGATGCACAGCAATGAGAGAAAACAAGACCCAGCGTGTGGAGAGGCATTCCTCACATTCTTAGCCTTCAACTTCACAGCGGAAAACTGATTCTCTTCAGTGTCAGAGGAAAACAAGGTCATAAACACCGACCATGTGCACTGACTTTCCACCAACATGCTGCATTTTTTTTGTGACAGGAAAGCTGGAAACTGTAGCTGGATGATCATCTGTTCAAGACCAGGACAGCTTTTGGACATTTTGTGATTGGCACGAGGGATCTCCGAGATTAAAATATGAAGTTTCAAGGGATTTAAGGAGTGAATCCAGTCATGTTTATTAGTTCACTTCCACATATTGAAGTCTGGGCACTCCTTGACTAAAAGGATGCGTATATGTGAGATCAGCGTGTTAAAGGACCTAGGTGTGCTGGGTGTCTGGGAGCTCTCGCTGCTCTCTGTGGTCGCGGGTCTCTCTTTGTTCTGGTCCAGGCTGGGGCCCCCTTGTTCCTCACACTTCCCTGGCTGTTTGGCAGAAGGGTCCAGGCCGGACATGAACTCTATGCTCTGCTTCAGACTCTCCAGCCTCTCCTATTGGAAAGACAATTGAACTGTATTTTGGTAATACTGATGATGCAGTGGTAATCAGTTTGAGAACATTTTTGAAGCGCTCTGCTGCCCCCCTCTGTTGCGTTATAGCAAAAGCAGTCATTTAACTTTGTTCTAGTGCTCCATATTAAGTTTGAAACTAGTTTTAAAATACTTTGCTATGAGTCATATTTTGTTTAATATGGTTTTCCCACATTAAAAGGTTAAAAAAAAAACAACTCTGAAAAGGGTCCTGAAGCACATCTGCTCCTTCTCCCTCATTTAGAAATTCTGGAACTATGAATCACAGGACTCGCACCCCACTGCTAGCTTATTAGTATATCAGAAGATAAGTGTAGTTAGCATCTTTTGCTTATGTTGTTTGTTAGCTTGTGACTGGCAGTGGCTGACACAGCGTTAGTGGTTGTGAAACATGCACAACCACTAACAACTTCAACTTTATTTGTCCCAAGAGGGCAACTGGTTTTGCAGCAAGGCAATATATCAGCTTCAATGTTACAGTGTGTTCACATCTTAATAGCCAACCAACTTTGCCTGGGAACTGGCTCATTGGCAGAAGTAGTGTTAGCAAATTAGACGGCGGTTGGCTTTCATATTTGTGACGTAGCAAATGTAGGTTGGCAGATGTACGTTATTTTTAATGTTGAAGTGTCTCCTTTGTGTTGACTGTAAATACAGTAAATGTGGCTACATTTGTTATATTAACAGGCATATATTTTAAGCTTTATAATATTTATTTTAAAAAAGCAGTGAAAACAATAAATGCCCCCAGAGGATTTTTCATACTACGAAGGTATTTTTAATAATACTGGTCGTCTTTCGTCCCTTAGTAAACACTGGTGTGAATGACCTTCATGTTGTCAACACAGTAAAATGAACAACAGGACAATTCTGTGCATATAGTGAGATTTTTTAAAGAAGTCTTATTCTGAATCTTCAGTTTCATACCTGGCTCAAGATCTTCATTCCAGAGTGTAACAGTTTTCGAGCTGCTTTGTGGTAAATCGTGTCAGGCTTGTTGTAAATCATGGCATTTTCGCACATAATCCTGAAATCCACCTGCATCAACAACACATAACACATCAAACACTTGGCAACATGAATCATAATGCATCGATAAATATATCATCCTGTCCTTCACAATAAATTCCTACGGCTTGGCCCACACTGTGGTAATGTTGGGAGCATTTGGCGTATCTGCTTTATTTGTAGTCTCTGTGCATGTGTTCTTATGTTGACGTTAATCATGATCAACTTCATCCAAGTTGCTGTTATTTCTAGAGATGTCTTGATCAAGTTTTTAAAACTCCGATCCCCATCAGTCTTTAATATTGGGTATCTGCAGATATGTCAATACCTCTATTTACCTAGATGTTGATTAAAAGTGTATCTGACACAGCAGCTATAGATTACTTGACTATTAAATTGATCAGCTTAAATTATTGATGTGATATGAATTAAAGTTTAACTGTGACAATGTAGCTCCTGAAACTGACATGGAGCAATTAGACAGAGAGATGTCTTAACACTAACAGGCTGCAGTGGACAGAATTCAGTAAAGAAACAACTGCAAATAGAATAAAATATGCCTGGATCATCATGGACATGACACCAACTCTTAGGATCGGCTTGGGACATCACTGGATATTTGGTTTGTGTGTATACTTAGCATGCAATGAAACACCTGTGTGTGATGAGACAAATACCTTGAGTTCATCCAGTGACTGGTAGCACTCTTTCTTCACTTTGTCTTTCATTGTACTGAAATCCATAGGTCGTTTGATAATCGAAGCGTAACCAGGAGCAATGAGGTCTGTCACCGGAAACGAAAAGAAAGCACTCGGATCTTTCCTACAGAGAAAACACACACATACTTTATTTATTCACAGCACCAGGCATAGAGCAACTTTACTGTAGAGTAAGGAAGGGCTAAGGGTTGTTAATGTAATCACAAGCACTGCGAAGAGACTGATGAATGTGCAACAGCTCACAAATAAACAAGCAGAGACACAACTATCTCCAATCAACAAATGATCGGTGCTGCACCTTTGGAGCTGCCTGATGAGCTGGTTCAAAGCTTCCTGCAGAGGGGTCTGTTCCTTTTCTGAAAGGGAGAATAACAAAAGATCAGGACAGGTTTGCGGGAACAAAAAATTATGTTACCATAAACTGAAAAAGAGGATATTAAACAACCTTCCAGTTTATCCAGCTCTGAACGGATAGGAGTCCTGCTCTTTTCTCGATCATCGTCTCCATCTGCATCCTGTCCTTTCTTCTTCTTTGTGGTCTAATTACAAAACAAACACTAAATGTAACATGCAGACTATCGTTACTATCCCATCTGACGTTAGAAGAGGGAGAGAGTGACATTACTTTTTTCTTTCCTCTGTCATCCTCTGGTGACCCAAAGCTCCTCTCTTTATCCTTCTTCTTTTTCTTCTTCTTCTCCTTGGGTTTGTCATAGTCCGCCGCCTGTTCGTCGTAAAAAGTGTCCCGACTCGAGCTTCCCGTCGTCACTTCGTTTCCAGACACTTTCAACACCAGTTTCAACGGTCTCTCTCCATACTCTGCAAATATCAAGTTAACAAAAAGCACTATAAGCAAACGGTTGCTCATTGTTGATAGACAGCTTATAAACCCATGACAGCTGAGATGCTAGAAACAATAGCCGCTAAATGCTAGCTTGCCTAGTAGACGTGGTAGTGACGCTACAGCTGCTGTTGTATTATAACCTTTAAGTAAATCTGGTATTCACACCGAATACTCACACTGATTGTGACATATTGACAGAAACATACATGAAATAAACAGCTAAATCAGCCCAGTAGCTAGCTTAGCAGTACACTAGCGAATCAGCTAAATTAGGACTATGGTCGTGCTAACACGGCTAGTAAGCGCGAAACCATATATTCCAGCCTAAGTAATGTTATTGAAAAACAAATCAGTAAAAAGTTAAATTGGATACGTACTTGAACTATCTGCAAGGGAAATACCTTCATATCCGTGCTTTTCGGACTTGTGCTTTTTGTGCTTCTTGCCCATTGTTTGTATTTTGGTCTGGCACCGGCCGGTTGCTCTCTCTGATCTCTGTGGTGGCCGAAGCAGAGGGGAAACTTCACAGAGCGATTCAGGCCTGCAGCGCCACCTGCTGCTGAGGCGGTGATAACGCAAGGTAATATGACCACCCTTATAGTCGGTAGGGGGCGATCTGAGTTTAGAATTACACTCAACCCTGGACCAAGCTCTGCAAAACTTTTATCCTGCGATGAGTGCTGTTGTGATGTGAAGTGTAACTGTCAATATGCATTATGGGTAATTTAGTGAGAGGATTTGACACAGAATTATTTATAACACCCTCTCTGCAAGCACAAGGAACGTCAAGAGCCACATGCATTCACACATAAACACACCCAATAAGGGTGTTCATAGTCAGTAAAATGGGTTGTCTATTGCACTTCAACAAAGTTGGTATGCTTGCAAATGAAAGAAAACTGGTCAAAAGTGAAGCAGCAGAGGCTGAGATATCCTGATTTTATGTCAACCTCAAAACTCTGGATCCTACACTTCACACAATGCAACATAGTGGACCTTTTATCACATCTGCTTGGTAAATGATATATCATATCATCATATCTACCAACTCAATGTCCAGTTTGTAATGCAGGTATTCCTTTATCTTTGATGTCGCCAAACCCAAGACGAATAACCTGATGGCATCACAGTAATTATTTTCTCTTACAATAAAAAAAGCTCATTCCAGAGCCACAGAAGGCATTATTTATGCCACTGTTTTTGCTGCTGAATATATTTATCATGATAAGTAAATAGAACTTGTGTAAAATGTGTAAAATTGGTGCAGTGCCCCTTTAACACTGAGTTGCGTTGTAACACTCTAAAGCGCTCGTCTTTTGAGGTCTCCATCTTCTTAGAATAACACCGCAATGTATTCTGTCAAATTAACGCCAAACTAGGGGGCCGCTGTGAAACCTATATATATAAATTTTGCCCTTTTGGTTTCTGATTTTTTTTTTTGTCAAATGAGAAGTGATTTCTGTAGCAGACAAAAAATGCTATTTACTTTCAGTCGGACTTGAACTGAATCTTGTTTAAAGAAATCAGATTAAGCTCCAAAGGGAGACTGACCCGTAGGACACCGTAGCGTCTGAAACTTCCCTGCCTTAAAGAGCTGTTCTACTGTCAAATCGGCACATATTGTACCGGCTGATGAATGACAGATGTTTTATTCATGGAGCAAAGATAATGTGCATTCTTTGAAGCACATTCCAGATTTTATGAAGAGGGTAAAAGATGCGGGCAGAAGGTTTGACAAGGATGAAGATTGACTGGATCCACCATTTCAGCCATTCCTCTCGTGAGATGAGAAGGTGATTCTGACACTCTGTTGACGTTTGAGTCTCCTATCTAAGCAAACCCATCCCCAACAAATTACCTCCTGACCTGTGTCAAGAAACACCAGCCCCATAGGAGACCCTTTACAAACTGTACAATTTCTAACTGATAATCCTATGGAGAAAGTTTCAATTACAAGGCCAACATATTTTGATCTGTGGAATTCAAGGGTCACAGAATCAGTGCTCTAACAATATGCCAGCAACCTGCAAGGAAGGAATCAAGTTCATGTGTTTTTTTCTTTTTTACTCTTCTTCAGCAAAAGTATTTTAAAGATATTAATACACAAAGAAAAATATTTTTGTGGATCTTCAAAATCATTGACTAATTTGATGATTTTTTAAAATGTCTTAGTAACAAATTTTTTTTGACCACCTTTTTTTTAGGCACCTTTAAGTTGATATGAAAATGTTGTTAGTAAACCCTTGCTTATTCAAACATTCAGCAAATATGGAGCATTTGAATTAATGTTTGTGTTCACCTGATGAATGTATATGCAATGTTCTCTCTCCAGCAATTCCTGAGGGAAATATCTGACTCTTTAGCTGCTTACTGCTCCATTAATATTTAGCAGCTAGTCGCTTTGTATAGGTGTCGCTGGGCAGGTATTGTACAGTGGGACAATCAGAGCTTTTTCACTAAAAACAGCTAGTTTTTTGCTGTGTTTGAAAGATGAGAGCAGTGAGAGTGAACCAAAACAGTAATATTGCAGACTGAAAAATCCAAACAATGAGCTGAAAGATGCTAAAATGCTCCACAGAGCTGAGGGAAGCTGCAGAGTTGGGTGATAATTCTCTGTGTGATCATTATTAAAGGTGCCTTGTGTAATTATAGCACCATCTAGCGGTGAGGTTTCCTGTTGCACCCAACTGAATACACTCGCAAACCAACCACACGCATGGTCACACTCATGAGCGAGCATTCTGGCCATCGAGCAAAACAGACGCGACATAGCCTACAGGAGACTGGTCTGCCACTGTGTTGTTTTCCTGCACCGTCATGTTGTAATATTGTGTACTCTCACGTATTCTAGTCATGGGTCACGTACCGCGACTGAGAGGCCGGCGAGTAAGCTGTTTACCCGGTCGGGATAATGACATTAAATCTCAATTGAACGTTACGAAGCAACCAATGCCAGATCCATGCTAATCTAGCTGGCTAACTGCCCCCGCCTTGCATAACTACTGGCTTGTAGAACCAAATCATTCCACCTCTGCTTTGGACCATCACCAGTACATAATTTCTTGCAGGGTAATCAACACTTTGACATAATATAAAGGTTGGTATCGGATGAGGTTAGCTGGTGAAGTAATTTGGCAAACTATACAACCAAGATATCTACTCACTCAGATAGCATTTTACACGGGATATGTCAGCGAGCAAGTCTAAGGTTACCAAGCTAGCTGGCCGTTGACCAAGGTTTCGTGGATCTGGCATTGGTTACTTCATAATGTTGGTCAATAAATCCATTAGTAAACGGCAAGCAAGCCAGTTTGCCAGTAAGTTAGGATGAATTAGCTGACATTATCCACAATGGATTTTCGCGGAAAATCGGACCTGAACGCTTCACATAGAAAACTGAATACAGCAACCTAGAAAGTCAGCGAATAGCTCATTTTTTAGGTGAGGTCACAACCTGTGCACACATAGGCAATAAAAGGCAAAAAAGTGATTAATACATGTTAATTTCCTCAGAAAACTCCACAATGCACCTTCAAAACTGGCCCCTTTAGCCATTTTATCAGCTGTCGACATAAAAGCATTGATAAGTACAGATATAAGATTGCAATTAAAAATATTTGCTGTAATTCTAACATCTTGCAATCTATTTTGATAGAATATTTTTTCAATTTTTAATTTTACGAGGATTGGGGTATGCAGGGTGTGTTTGATACTACCAAGTAAATAGTAAACTGAGTTTAGTTTCCGTGAAGGAGAAAATCCTATAAGGTCAAACATCCTTTTACACTAACATTTTAACATTTAATTTTAGCAAACCTTGTCTTGACTCAACACAAGAAATCAGTGGTAATGATTGCAGCAGTCAAAGTGTCTCAGGCTCCGTGTCTCGGGCCTGAGGAGGGGAAAGCCAGGATTCGTGCCCGTCGCTGCAGCCCCAGAGAGGCCGTGGGATCCATCCGCTTCGTTCCAGCTGCGGAGCTGCACACGCATTGGAAGTCCACAGATTAAAAGAAGATCAGTTACACCAAACAGGGTTAACAAATGGCAGATGTTGTGAATTTCATTATCCTCTGTCACAACAGTGGGGCTAAAGGGACCCAGAGATTGTTTCCACATGAAAGTGGCATCCCAGCAGAACCATAGCAAACCGCTTCTCACTCTGTGGACTGGATGGAATAGGGATGTTTGGTGTCTGCACATAAGAAGAATACAAATAGCCATACAAAGGCTGACTTTAAGCGGTTTATCTGTCTTCCACATGGTTTGACTGAACCAGCATTGGACATAAAATGGGTTTGGATGCCACTGAGCCAGGGAACTACAGCCTTTTACCATTTTAAGGTGCTGGGACAAAGCTGCTTTAAAAAAACATGAAGTTGTGTGGTAAATCTGAGTTTTTCTGACTTCATGCCATGTTGACCTTTGAAATGCCAGGCAGGGACCGCTTATCTATATGGTCTCTTATCTTTTTCTTTACTCGCACTTGATAAAGATTTTTAAAACAAACTTTGCCTTGATTTATTCAAACACTCATAATCACAAAACCGTTTCCTCCTTCCACTTGTAAAATTATTTGTAAAGGATTTGTAGCTTTTACATTTGCACTTGTTGGAAAACTTGCATTTTAAAGTTACTAATCATGTCAAATTTAAAGCTTTTGACAAATCAATAACCCCTCTCCTAATAGGTAGCTACAGTAAGAATCTGGCATGAAGATTGGTCACAGAAGCATATTCTTCTCACCAGAAGTTATCAGAGAGCTGTTAGAACGCATCATAGCACAGAGACTGCATTGGTTAAAGTTACAAATGACCTTTTAATGGCATCAGACGAGGGACTT
>JBBPCS010000130.1:4350590-4361765 GCA_037974645.1 Hollardia meadi
CCCCCCCCCCCCCCCCCCCCCCCCCCCCCCCCCCCCCCCCCCCCCCCCCCCCCCCCGATTTCTGTCGATCTGAGCCTTTATTCTCCCTGAGCCTCTGAAGACAGTGGTCCTGGGGTGGGAAAAATTCACCGGGGAGATGTGTTAAAAGCCTGCAAGCTTGGTGACGTTCCTCTGTCAGATCCTTAACTGTTTGAAAAGTTCATATAAACTGAAAGACAGCCAATGGGAAATGGTCTTTGCAAGCTCAATAAGAATTTATCATCTCAACACAGGGAGAGGCGCTGTTTGAGGTGGAAACGCGCTGCCTCTAATCTTGCTCTCCTTAGAGGTTTATCAGGGACCCCTCCTTCCTTGAAAACTGAATAAAGCTGGGTCCTCATAAACAAGGTATCTCAGCTGTCATCCTTAGCCTGTAGCCCCTGACAAATAACACAACTCCTGTTGTGAACTTCAATTAACCTTCTATCTCGCTTTCCGGGCTGTTTTCACAAACTAACTGTTGGAGCAAGCCCTGTGGCTGGAAAAGGGTAATTATTTCAATAGAAAATTGAATTTCTTGCAATTATCTAAATATTTAATTATCTGTCAATTGAATTAAGTCCTAAGTAGGTTGTTGGTGTCATGGCTGTTGTCTGCATGTCCAATTGACTGTTCGGTAAAAACCTCCACTGCACAGCAATAGTCAAATAATAGCTTAGCAACTATGGTGCAATTGTAAACCTACTATGATGTCATCCATTGGTTTGTGGACTATATCATTTTGAAGCCTCGAATCCGGCATAACAGCTGTCGCCATCTTGTTTTTTTTGGAGCCAGAAGTGACCAAATTTGGAGATTTTGCAACTGGGGAGGATGCGTGTTGCTATGCCTCTATCCTGATCACATCTGACTCACTGTGGTAGAAACTAGTCAATTACAAGGGAGCCACGCCTTAAGGTATACCCTTCTTTATTGTCTATTTTACTCTAAATGGGACAATAAGTTATAAAATGAGCACCATGCTGCATTGAAGAAGACTTGAAACTAATGACTGAGACCATAAACTCATTAGGAAACTGGTTACTGAGGTAATAAATCAAGTGAGAAGAAGGTTAATTTTCCTATAAGCTTACATAGAATTTGAAACTAGTGGAGAAGCCCCCTGCTAGCTAATAGAAAGAATGCAGGTTTAAGGCTATTTTGCATTAGATCCACTTTTCAGACCATGAGGCTTAGTCCATATTTTATACAGTCAATGCTATGGCCATAGGCATGGCAGGCCTGTTAAACTTTGGATTTGCGGGGTACTGAATTTGTGAGCGATACCTTGTATATAAAGACATTGTAGGGTGACATGTCTTTTTTTTTTTAGCTTTCCCAAACCAAAAACATAAGAGCCAATGTGTTAGCAATAAACAGTGTGTTTATCTGATCTAATGTTAGCTGCAATTGTTAATGTGTTTGGCTTAGTAAACTAGCAAGACTAAATAATATTTCATATTACATTATTTTTGGGGGGTTACAGGTTATGAAAAAAAAAGCCCTGTTCATGCCTAATCCATCCACTATGTAGTATATTGCCACTGTTTAAAAGCTGGTCCTGGAGGTGACATTGGCGGTAGCTATGTTATCGATAAATTTGCAACGTTATCGATAAATTCGCCAAACACATTAGTCCTCACTTTAAAAGCTTTTTATCTTGTAATGTTAAATGTGAAATATACTGTTTAAAAAACTTACTTGTCCAACTATGTAATCTAAGCAGTCAAACAGGATTATGTTTGAGGGAAGTAGCTGATGTCTTCTTCATGCATGTTCGACCGGTGAGGATGATCACTTTTTGTCTGGGACATACAGTCTTAGCCTCCTCTTTTAGCACAATATCACATGCATATATAAGATCTTTAACAGGATTCCAATTGTAAAACAACTTAGTTAAGACAATAAAAGGTCAGCTGAACATAGTGTTTTCAACCAAATCATGGAGCTAACATCATCTTAATTAGCTTGACAGCTGATAAAATCTGCCAGAAATGAGACGGCTGCTTTTGTCTGATGTACCTGTCATCAAAAAATTTGTAGGAATTTCAAACGGTAAATCAGCCACTGTTATCATTATAAACTGCATATGTGTTTTGCTAGAATGAAACTGCCATAGCAACAGTAAGGGAGGGTGGTGATTAGTAAATGGCCAAATGCTTTGGTAAATGTCTTCAAAGTTACATCTTAACACTGATTCAATGTTGATACCCACATTAACAGATGGAAGAAAATCCAGTTTAGTATATTTCCCTCTGATTGAAAACTTTTTTTGTAAAGTAGCCTAAGTAGCTGGTTGTTTGCAGTCTAGTTCAGCCTGAAACAGACAAACTTACAGTCTCCTAGGCTCATGAACAATCAAATCCTTTCCGCTGGTTAGGCATAAAAAGACCCACATGACAGTGATTTCCTGGGCCTTGGAAAAGTGGAAGGAAACCAGAGATCACTGTGAGGGGATAAGGATAATTGTGGCATTTAGAGACTGATGCCCACAGGTAAGAGTAATTACGGAGGACCATTTTTCTCTCCTGTCTGTGGATGTGTGTGTGTGTGCTGCGGAGGCCAGTGTTTCAGGCGGGTGCCAGCAGCAGATTACAAAGGTGTGGCTTTCACACGACATCCAAATGTGACACATAAAAGACAAAAGTGTGGATCAACAGAGGGTGTCTCAGCCCCATTCTGCTACTTTGCCGTCAATCTGACAGATGGCATGGGCCTGTCTGAGGCCCTGGCAATGAGGAGTGCAGCGGCTTCAAAGACCCTCTGTAATCTGCAGAAACATCACAGGCTGGGAGAAAGTGACTGTCTCCCAGACACCCGCCCTACTAAGAGGGCGAGCGAGGCGCTAATGAAAGGCAGATAAAGGGATTGCAGACACAGACAGCGCCTCATGAAAAAGAGAGAGAGAGAGAGAGAAAACATCAGGTAGGCTCGCCTTTTTTCTTTGCTTTTCTTTTTTCTTTTAAGGAATCCACAGATAAATGGTCTTGTCAGTCCTTTTGTGTTGCCTGAAAAACAGCAAAACACAAATAAAGAGTTATTTTCAAAGCTTTCCTCCCCCATTGAGTGTGACTCAATTCAGACTAAATGGTCAGTGCTGAGTATGGGGTAAAGTTAGTGAAGATGGAGGAAGGATGAAGAATGTTCTTTTTTTGTTGGAAATGCCACCAGTTCCTTGTGTTTTCATGGCTTTGATGTGCCAGTCAGGCCTGGCGCTCACTGACAGCCACAGCATTAATCAGAGGAACTCTGAACACTTTGCCACGTTCATTTATCGCCCAGGAAGGAGCCAGATTCCTTCATTTGGACTAATCAATTCTTGCTTTTTAGTGACATCTTAGTGCACTGCAGGTTCACATCTCCTTCTGGCAATCACCGATGCCTGACAGCACCAATCTCAATAGCACAATATGTCCTTTTACTTTTTAGGAAATGGTGTGGTGACGTCAAGCTGTAAAACCCCCAACTTTGCAGAACATTTAGCTGAAACACATGCAGTTTTATTATTTAAAAAAATGTATTATTATCAATTATTATCCTGTGGGTGAAAAAAAACATAGCTTAAGTATTGGTTACAGTATCAATTCTTTGCACAAGCCAGACACAGTGTGATGGGGAATCTGGACAGCTAGCAGATCCCTGAAGGCATTCACAAGTTTACTTGGGGCAGTACACAATATGGACAGGTTCACTGGAGCGAGCATGGATCAGTCTGCAGACCCTCACTCAGCTCCAGAGTCAGGGGATTTGTTAGCTGCTCTCAGGGTAACCAGGCCACTCTCCATTTCAACACATTTGCCTGTTTTTTGTGACAGGCCACTGGACTGTGTAGGCCTGTCAAAGCTGGTAATGGCTCATATTTTCAGGGAGGACACAGCCTTATGTGAGCAATCCTTTTCAATGTGTAAAACCATATCAAAGAGGTGAAGAAACAAAGTTTTAAGCACAGGCTAACTGAGTTGAACCATGGAAATGTGAACCTAACCTAATTTTATTCCAATCAGTCAAATACTTAAGTGATTATGAGATAAATATGAATTGTGTCCAATACAGCTCTCGTCTTTTACAAAGTAATCCTGTATGTGTATGTGAGGGTTCACCGACTTTGTCAGCCTGTCTCTCCATACAGGATTCCTTTTCTTGGTGACATCTGTTGCAATTAATGGGATTCTGATATGGATTAACCTTGCCTGCCAGTGCTGAATCCTCTTAAAGTGAAATGCTTCAGATGCTGCTGCTTCTTATATTTGAGTGACAGGAAACATCATTTCTTTGAACATCAATTTTGGTCTGTTATTTTTGATGTTCATAATTTCTGTGAATTGCTGATGTTTTATTTCATATTGATTAACAAAGTCTAACAGGACCTTTCGTCATTGAAAATGGAAAACTGTATTGTGTACTGAAAAGTGTTTTAAAGAAATATGTAGCCTACAAAGATTCATGATCAGGGGTGTGTCTAGGCATCATCCACATAGAAATTCATACATTTTTTCTTTGCATTAATGTTTACTATTTAATAGATTCACTGTCTCAGTTGTTCAGTGTCTACATCCATACGGCACATTGGTCCAGGATAAAATGGGATGAATTGCCATGAAATAAATGACAGATCATCATGGTCCCCAGTTGAATCCTAACTACTTCGATAATCCCATGACTTTTCTTCCTCTGTTTGTGTTTTTTTGGTTGTCAGTGAAATGTCTCAGTAACTAATAGATAGTTAGATACTTTATTGATCCCTTGCGGGAAATTGCTCAGTCACGGCAGCTACATTCACAGTCAGACAACCACAGCAGACATCTAACATTGAAACATAACACACCTATAAAACTAGGCACATAAATACTAAAAGATAATTTACTATAGTACCAAAACAATTGTATTAATGAAGACTAGGCACAGAAATACTAGAATAAATTACTTAAATACCAGAGATTATACTAATAAAACGATAAAAAATATTGTACTATGATACAATATTGTACTATAGTTATTTGTGTACATTAAATAGTCTGATGGCAGCAAGCAGGAAGGACTTCCTGCAGCATTCAGTCCTGCACCTTGGTGGGATCAGCCTGTGACTGAAGGTGCTCTGTCGAACCACCTCCAGGGCATGGAGTGGGTGTGTGGGATTGTTCATTATAGAGTTCAGCTTTGAGAGCATTCTCACCTCTGCCACCTGCTGAATTGTGTCCAGATTTGTCCCAATGATGGAACTTACCTTCCTGATCAGTTTAATGGACTGCTGTGACATAGGTGCAGATATTTATGTCCCCCTGTTACCTTTTGACCCAGTGCCATTGTTGAAAATGTAATTTGTCTAATAACTGCAAAATTAATAACATTTTCATCAGCTTCAGCTGTACTTTGTGGTAAGTGCTAAATACCAAATGTCAGCATGCAAACACACTATAGGCCGAAACTAAGATGCTGAACCTGGTAAACATTATACCTGATTATCATCAGCATGTTAGTCATTATGAGCATGTTAGCATGCTGACATTAGTATTTAGCTCAAAGCATTGCTGCGCCGAAGAACAGCCTCACAGAGTTAGCATGGCTTTAGACTCTTAGGCCACATCCACACAAGTACGTTTTCATTTTAAAAGGCATAACTTTTGCTACATTTACACCTAACATCCACACAACTCCGGCTGGACGGGCAGAAACGGAGAGTTTTGGAAATGATGACGCAGACACCCATGTTGACTGACTGAGTCCTTCCCCGATTCGTCACACCCCTAACACTTTACACTTTTCTGGAACAAAACACCCCATTTGGACTATGGACTAACGGATTAATTTCTATGCATCAAATTAAACCTGTGCTAATGTGAGTAAATGATAGCCTGCTGTTAATGTGTTCAGCTATTTTGCACGTGTTATTTAGGGTTAGCCTCACTTGCTAAATTACTGTCTTTATGTTAACATTTAGAGGTACAGTTACACACAAAGGTATTGTGCAGTAAAACATTAAAGAAAAAGGCTGATTCTGCTTGAAAAGTAGTGAACATATTGTGTGGTGGTTGGATAGTTGAAATCACTGTGGAGAGTCCGGACACCTCTGTGTCGCTGGGCAGAATTAAGGAGGCGCGCCCTCTACTGGCCGATGATTGGCTACTCAGTCCCCACAGTCTTAAAGCAACAGATGACCTTTTTAACACTGCTGGTAAGCAAATACATTTCAAATGCAGTTTAAAGAATAGCCCGACTGAAAGAGTACATGTGTATGTAGGCTATAAATATGATTGGCAAATGGGAACTCGGAGTATGGGTTATGATATTGTGGAGTATATGAGTTTGCACATTGATGGAATGGATGTTATCTTGTCTGTATTTAGAAAGACACAAAAGGACATCAGAAATACAATGATGGAAAAGAAAGACAAAAGCACAATATTATTGACAATGTTTTTATAAAAATAACATTATCTGGGAAGATTCTAGGCCTTCTTGGAGTCTCTGGGTGGCGTCCTGGAAAGGGTGCCACCAGGGGACTCAATAGTTCTGCTGGGGGATGCTCACATTATTATTATTATTAATGACGGAGAAACATGGAGGGGTGTGATTGGGAGGAATGGCCTACCTGATCTAAACCCGAGTGGTGTTATGTTATTGGACTTCTGTGCTAGTCATGGATTGTCCATATGAATACCATGTTCAAGCATAAGGTAGTTCATAAGTGTACTTGGTACCAGACCACCTTAGGCCAAAGGTCAATGATTGACTTTGTAGTCGTATCATCTGACCTGCGGCCGTATGTCTTGGACACTCGGGTGAAGAGAGGAGCAGAGCTGTCAACTGATCACCACCTGGTGGTGAGTTGGATCAGATGGCGGGGGAGGCTGCCTGACAAGTAGTGAGGGTGAACTGGGAATGTCTGGTGGAGGCCCCCGTCCATCGGGTCTTCAACTCCCACCTCCGGAAGAATTTCTTGTGCATCCCAGGGGGTTGCTGGGGACATGGAGTCTGAGTGGGCCATATTCAAGGCATCCATTGTGGAGGCGGCTGCTAAGAGCTGTGGTCAGAAGGTCACTAAGAATCCGCTGGTGGACACTAGTGGTGAAGGAAATCGTCAAGCTGAAGAAGGACGCCTTTCGGTCTTGGTTGGCCAGGGGGTCTCCTGAAGCAGCACAACTTTGTTGATCACGGAAGCAAATCCCGGGTGTGGGAGGAGTTCAGGGAGGCCATGGAGAATGACTTTCGGTTGGCCTCAAGGAAGTTCTGGCAAACTGTTCGGTGGCTCAGGAAGGGAAAGCAGGGCTTGGCCCAGGCTGTGTTCTGCTGGGGAGGAGAACTGCTGACCTGGACTGGGGATATAATTGAACAGTGGAAGGAACACTCTGAGGAGCTCCTGAACCCGACTAACATGTCATCTTGGGAAAAGTCAGAGCCTGAAGACTCGGGGGAAGATTTGCCCATATCCCTAGCAGACGTTGCTGATGTAGTCAAGAAGCTTGTCAGCGGCAAGGTGCCAGGTGTGGATGAGATTCTCCCTGAGATGCTGAAGGCTTTGGACGTTGTTGGGCTGTCTTGGTTGACATGCCTCTTCAATGTTGCATGGAGGTCGGGGACAGTACCTCTGGAGTGGTAGACCGGGGTGGTGGTTCCCATTCTTAAGAAGGGGGACCAGAAAGTGTGTTCCAATTACCGGGGTATCACACTGCTCAGCCTCCATGGGAAAGTTTATTCCAGGGTGCTGGAAAGGGGGCTCTGACTGATTGTTGAACCTCAGATTCAGGAGGAGCAATGCGGATTCCATTCTGGCCATGGAACAGTGGACGAGCTCTTTACCCTTGCAGGTTTGCTGGGGGCATCATGGGAGTTTGCTCATCCAGTCTACATGTGCTTTGTGGACTTGGAGAAGGCCTACAACCGTGTCCCTCGGGGAGTCCTGTGGGGGGACACTGCAGGAATATGGGGTACCGGGGTTGTTAATACAAGCCATTCGGCCCCTATATGACCAAAGGGAGAGCTGTGTGCACATTGTTGGCACAAAGTCAAACACGTTCTCAGTGGGTGTTGGACTCTGCCAAGGTCGCCCCTTGTCTCTGATACTGTTTGTGATATTCATGGATGGGATCTAGGGAACCTCGGAATTGCATCTCTGCTTTTTGCAGATGACGTGGTTCTGTTGGCTTCATCAGCCTGCGACCTTCAGCATGCACTGGGGTGGTTTGCAGCCGAATGTGAAGTGGCCGGGGTGAGAGTCAGCACCTCCAAGTCTGAGGCCATCGTTCTCTGCCGGAAAACGGTGGATTGCTTTCTCCAGGTTGGGGGTCAGTTACTGCCCCAAGTGAGGGATTTTAATTATCCCGGGGTCTTGTTCAAGAGTGACAGGAAAATGGAGAGTGAGATGGACAGGCGGTTTGGTGTGGCATCAGCTGTAATGCGGGCGTTCTCCCAGACCGTTTTGGCGAAGAGGGAGCTGAGCCAGAAGGCAAAGCTCTCGATTTACCAGTCGGTCTACATTCCAACCCTCACCTATGGCCATGAGCTTTGGGTAGTGACCGAAAGAATGAGAACGCGGATACAAGTGGCCAAAATGAGTTTCCTCCGTAGGGTGGCTAGGCTCAGCCTTAGAGATAGGGTGAGAAGCTTGGACATCCAGAGGGAGCTCAGAGTAAAGTCGCTGCTCCTTTGTGTCAAAAGGAGCCAGCTGAGGTGGTTCGGGCATCTTACTAGGATGCCTCATGGATGCCTCCCTTTGGAGGTCTTCTGGGTATGTCCAACTGGGAGGAGACCCCACGGTAGACCCAGAACTCGCTGGAGGGATTATATATCCCATCTGGCCAGGGGAGTGAATACCCTGCTTAGCTTGCTGGCACTGCGATAAGCGGAAGATAATGGATAGATGGATGGATGGATGGATTATCTGGGAAGATTCTGTGAAGAGCAGTCACATTTCCCTGCCTCATCATTCTTCTCCTGTTTTCAGGAGTAATGATCTCGGTACCAGCCCTGGTAGCTGTAACATATATTAGAAAGTAAAAATAAAAGTAAACAAGAGTTGGTAGGTTAGAGAAGTAAAAGTAAAAATGGTTTGTTATAATTTCTGCAACCAAGTAAACAATTTGCTTCCTGTTTCCTCCAGCACACGCATGCCCAGTGTATGTGAATGGTCATGTGATGTGCATTTTCAAGCGTGTTGGTATGGACCATTGACATAAATAAATACAGTTAATGGTATAAACAGAGGTTAGATCTGAAATGGTACTTAAACAGTGCTCTGAACGGAGATCATTTTTGTTTAAAAACTCCATTTTAAAATGAAAACGTATTCGTGTTTATGTAGCCTTAGTTGTGTTGGTTTTTAGAGTAAATGCTTTGACACCTGTTGAATGGATTTGGTCCACTCATTTTCCAGTTACAATCAATTGTAAGAACCTTTCATCTATCACTATCACTGTGACCACATACGTAAAAGAACACATTCTCATAGCCTCAAGTGTCCTGTGTTTATGTGCTCATTAGCATGTATCCATAAAGCTCTGGTTTTGAGTTAGGGCAGCAGACAATGTCTGGGTGTCAGCTGCTGTTTCACTTTTAGCTCTACCAGACTCTCTCTCCACGCCCAGCAGGGAATTAAAAAAAAAGTCATTCAGGAGTTGTGTAATTAGCTGGAGTTTAATTAAAGGACAATTCTAAAGAAAGTCAGACAAAAAGGCAAATTAAAGAGGCTTGTAAAACTGAAAATGAAATGCTTAACAAGCTCAGTATCTCTATTCAGACACCCAATTTACATGACAAACTTTACAGTGAGCATGTTTACAATTTTGTGGGTTCAGTGTTACCATTACTATAACTTTGTGATTCTATAATTGAAACAAACATTTTACAGCATGTCAAACTCTGACTGCATGAGATAAATTTAAAATTCATACTCCATGCAGGCTGTGTCACACCTCAAACATTTTCTATATAAAAACAGAATCTTCATAAGTCTCATTTAGATTGTTTGCATTAGTGCCTGAATGTCTTTCTGTGGCTTTTACACCGCATGCAGAATTTAGTGAACTAATACAAGAATTTAAATATTTGCTCATGTTTCAAAATCTTTATAGTTTATTGTGAATTTCAGATAAAATAATATTAACTACTTAATTTGGTGGGTCCAAACAGAGAACACCTCTCATGCTGTAATGCCAACACTCAGTGATAATTAATATAAGTAAGAAACAGGAGGCTGTCTACCCTCATTGCAGCTAATTGCCCCAGAGGGGATCTATAAAGTCACAAGCTGTTCTGCTCCTTGTCATCACTGGACAGACTGCAAAATTGTGGTTTCTTCACTCACACATGGCACTTTTTTTCAGTTAGTGTTAAACACCATTTGTAGTTAGTTAAAAAACTGACTACTTCAACAAAATAATTGATAACATGGAAGTTCATTCTAAGAGCTCATTCTAAGTGCTTTACTGATGAGTTTTAATCAAGAGATCATTATGTTAAATTGACAGAGTTTAGCAATATTTTCCTTTTGCTAAAAACTGACTGCTTTGTAATGATGACGAAGATGATGCCAATTTTGGAAATGATTGAATGTTCCAAATGAATTTTAGATTGCCACCATGATTTAAAGAGTAATCTGAAGATGCAGCTGATGTTTGGGGATATTAAAAAACAACAACAAAAAAACAAAAAATACTGTGAACCCTGTAATTGTCTGTTACTTTCGAGCCCTTGCTAAAAGAGTTTACACAATGCTGATTAAGTGTCGGCGACTCTATCGCTCACTATGGTCTACAGGCTACAGCTACCAGGAGGGATGTCGGAGCCTATGGCGTCATAAGCGTGTTGACTACACATGTCTTTGTGTCATTTCTCTCACTGCCAGAAGAGGGAGACAGAAGTTCCGCACTGCAGGTTTAAATGAAGAAATATGACCACTGTAGAGATCTTGCAATTTTAGACCGAATCTTTTAAGCCATTAAAAAAATTGTGAAAATGTGAGCCAGAGCTACCCAACCATGAAGGCATGTGCCACATGGACATAAATCCATTGAAAATAACAATGTTATGCTAAAAAAAACAAACACCATAGCAATAGTTTTTCATAGCATATATGTGACACATTTAACGTGACATTGAATGGGGGGGGGGGGGGGGGGGGGGGGGGGGGGGGGGGGGGGGGGGGGGGGGGGGGGGGGGGGG
>JBBPCS010000130.1:4389838-4416588 GCA_037974645.1 Hollardia meadi
TAGCCCCCCCCCCCCCCCCCCCCCCCGTGTACTGAGACTAATAAGCTATAGCTACTTCTTAACTGAAGACGCATAATTGGTTGTGTATATGATGTAGTCGCCCAAAACTGTTAGTACTCGCTCAACCCATAGTGCAAGAACAGGCATTCAGGGCGCAGAGTGGGAATGAAAGGGGCACCATTCTATTACAAGCGAGTGTACAATCAAAATGATTTAAAGTAAAATAGTTACATAGCATTGTGAACTGTACCTTGTCTGCCTGAAAAATAACCTTTTCTTGTTGATTTACTCCACTCCACAAATTTGTATCTCCATTAGAACTGATTTCCTTACAAAAAACTAGATATGCATCTTTAATTCTATTTGTTTTGTGGCTCCTTTCTTTAGATATCCTTTTTAACAAACGGTAAATGACAGAGGGAATTGCTCTTGTACTACTGAAGTCATCTTGCCTCAGTTCATTAGCAAAGATAATTTCTGTTGTAACCTAGACCATGCCAATTCCAGCCTGGCCATGTGAGGCAGTCCTTTAAAGACGGCTCGCTTTTGAAGCCTGCTGGTCGAGCTGTTCAAAGCTGCAGCTGTTTTTGGTGGTGTTTGACAGCTTTAATTGATGTTTATTTTGGCATCGAGTTTCATTCCTTTCATGCAAATGTCCTGCATGCAGTGAAATGGGTCAGGGCAGCACTAGGTGGGCACAGATTGTGTGTACCAGGATAAGAGCAAAGTGCTTAACGAATTTACATTTTAGATCACAGAATCTCAACAAACAGAGCACTACAAAAAGCAGCCACACTAATGCTTAAAATGAAAAATGGCCTCACAAGTCTCTTTGATTAGATAATGGATCGTGAAAACATTGCGCAGCATATTAATATCTCGTAACAAGACCAGGATAACAAGGCTAGAATTTTCATTTCATTTTCACCTTCATGTTTTGTGAGAAAAATACCCATCCCATTATTTTTTTTCTCTTCAGATGTTTAATGATGGATTTTTTTATAAATCTTTCTCCATGTTTGATGTATATGTGAGCTTGTGTGTTTGTGCTTGAGCTATGTGTGTATGTGTGAACTTTTTGCGGTGGTGTTGCTGCCATTCTGCCCACCTGTAGACCTGCAGAGAGTCAGCTGCCTGTCAGACATTCTAGCTCACCACATGCCCCCCGCCTCCCCATTCCACTTCCCAGCCCACCATGCTTTTCCCTCAACCAGGGTTGACATCACCATGGAGGCACGCATGGGCCTCCTCATCTGCTCCCAATTACAGCCTTGCAAACTCCTCCACAGAAAAGACTTCAAACTGTTATGAAATCGAGAGGAACAACCTGAGACCTCGAGAAAACATCCCTGACACAAGCCTTGCCAACAGTAGGTCTGGCAAGGTGTGGATCTGTGTGTGATTATCTGACGACACTTTACATCAGAGGGCTTAGAGCATATTATCAGAGGCAGTATTCTGAATGTGGATGTGTCTGTCTGTCTGACACAGCAAGCAAAGTCTAGATGTGCAGTAGTGCTACAAGAAAAAATAGAAATATGATGCTGTTTCCAACTCCCACTGAATTTGTATGGGAATAAACCTGACAGTCCGACTGAGTTCTGTTTGAACCTCAAGATTCCTGAGCTAAATACATAGGAGGCCATAAAATCAAGTCAAGTCAAAAACGAAACCCCACAAATGGCCTTTTCATATTTGTTGCTGTTTTAGGTTCAGTGTCAACATCTTTTTATCTTGACAGATTTATTCTGAGCCATTTCTCAATTTTTCAAAAGCATTTCTGCTTTGATAGATGGAGGGAGACTTTTACTTGGTACTAAGAAAACATGTCTAATCTTGGATTAAACTGCACTCCCATTTTAAGGTCAGAATTCCACTAGCAGTCATCAATCATCAAAGTCAGATACATTAGAGACGAAACGTAACAGACACCATGGAAGATCCTTTTTTACGCTGCTGTGGTTAGTATTTGGATTTAGATGTAGCCATTTTCATACTGTATAACGGAGCTAGAAAAAATAAGATGGTTACCAGAACTGGCCAGCACCAGGCAATTTTATTGTTTGTGTGTAAAGTCTGTCCAAAATTAAATCAGGTTGCACCATTAACCTAATTAAGAAATGTCTTAAAGATAGTAATGTGAAAACTTTTTGCAAGGTAATGTTTGTAGACAGTCAATAAAAGCTGTAACATAACGGAAGGTTATGATATTGTAACCCTAGTTCTATAAGCACAGTCTGTTTAGTATAGCCTACTAAGTGTAACACATCATAATAGCACGTTTTAGTGCCCTGACTGAGGCTTCAGTGATTGTACTGATGGTATGTGATAAACTTATTTCTATATATGAATTGCAAAGAAATTATCCATATTATAAAATCTGTGTTTTTATTCCTATGGAAATGTTACACTGTTAACTAAAAATGCATCATTGCTTTTAAAAATGGATTTGTTTAATTAACTGATATCAAAACCATGTTTATTTTGGGCCTTTGTGCCCTCAAAAAATTGCCCCGTTGCAGGCCAAGTGGCCTTGCCCCTAAAATTATGAAATTCCAGGCCTGAATGTTATATTATATATTGATATATTGTGTTTGTGAAATTTTAAGCTTCCCAGTTTATGTCCATAGGTGTAGTGCTGCCAGGACGAGTGTGCTCCCAGACCACCCAAAGCCACCCAGTTAATAATAGTTGAGCATTTGGACCATTTGAAATGCAGGACACAACAGGCAAGATCAATAGTTATATAGAGTATATATTGAAGATTTCAACACAGAAACACGGAGACAGGCAAACAAGCAGATGACTTGACGAAGACTGAAGTCAAAACTGGACAGGACAAACTAAACTGACGAGGGAATGAAGTGCAGGTGGAGAGATGGGGCAGAGAAACTCAGGTGAAGAGAATGAGGTGAAGAAACGAGAGAACAAAAGAGGAGCTGATTGGTTGGGGAGACACTGGGGACAGGGCAGGGCTAAGGAGGCTGATGCAAGGCAGGTGTGCAGAAAAAGCAGCGCTGGAAGCCAGAAGAGTGAATGAGAAAGGCCACACCCCCACAAATAAACAGACAGGAAGACAAAGGAGCACAATGAAACACGGGGGAAAACACAAAGTAAATCAGTGACAGCACTGCAGTGACCATGACAGCTATGCTTTTCAATAGTGAGTCATGGCCGAGTCCCATTTTGGGCCAGCTTACAAGAAAATTTTACAAGTTACTAATTGAAGTTATCAATAACTTACAGAAACATTGCATGCAATAGTCAGCCTTTCCCCTTCTCTTTTCCTCTCTCTGTCCCTCAAACACACACATCATTTGTTTGAAAGAGAGAAAAAGAGAGTTAAGGTCTTTTTATGAAGGGTTACTAGTGTTGCTGCTACTCACCAATAAACATATACCTTTGCATCCAAGTTTTAACCAGTCACTTCTTTTAGTCTTTACTCTAAATGTTAGCTACTGTAGCTGGTTAGGTAAGCTACACAATAGCTACAACTGGCCAATACAGGCAGACCATGTGACAATGTCCCTCATTTCTCTGCTGCTTGTGTTATATCACCATGCAATTCAAACAAATAATGTGCATGTTCATATTCATTTGAACTTGTTTGTTTTAAAGACGCAGCCCGAACACATCGTAATAATCAATAACAGCATACATGGGCTAGACGTTTTTCATTCAATTAAATGCTGTAGTTAGTTATATTTTGATTATATCATGAAAATGTCAAAAATGTGTCCTATCTTGCAATGTTTAAAAGTCACTAGATCCAGTTCCTAGTCCAGTCCAAATTTTCAGCTTGTACCAGTAGCCAACAAAAGGCGCAAACTCCAGCACGATGACATCAATGGCCTCTATGGACCCTCCAGCCCCTCTCCCCTTACCTTCACCCATCCACCCCCACCTTCAGAGCCAATCGTTTGACTGCCAGCCATCCATCCATCCAGCCAGCTTTTCTCTCTCTGGGAACACGACTTCATTACAGAGATGAATTGTCTTATTGTGAAGACCCAACTGCCCCCTTTTACAGGAGAGGGTGGGGCCTCGCTGGAGATCGGAGCATCATGCAGTGACCCAGCTTCAGGGGTCAGTTCACCCACTGTTTGAAAAGCATCTCACGAAACGCATCACTGGATGACTGCCTCCTCTTCTCAGCCGAGGGCCCTCTCACAGCCACACCGAGCACTAATGTGCTGAACATCTTTGTCCATCTTTACAGTGCTTAATGAGTGACACCACTCATTAAGTACACCAAATATATGAAAAACATGGCTTTTAATACCAAAGTGACCAGTTTGTTTATCTTAGAGAAGAATCTGAAATACTTAAAATGCCTAACAATTTTGGAAATAAGTTTTTAGTTAACTGTTTCGTCATTTTTGTAGCCATGTACTCTCACCTACAGCTGTACCTTTACTTGAGCAATATTGTTAAGTACTTGGTTAATTCCTGCACTTTGAATTTGAGTTTGATTTTACTTTGCAATGTGACCCTGAAGGTACTGTCGGCCCCCCTCTCATGATGAAAGGAGTTTGTGGATGGTCATTTAATGTCACAGGGAGAATTCCACATCTTTGATGGTGGTCTATTTGAAGACTTACAGCTGACCTTGGTCACCATTTTGTAGGAGAGAGGAATTTCTTCACAAGGCATGTGCACAGTCAGGTCCTGTCAGCTTTATCAAGCATGTATGGAAAATCAGTCCTTTTTGCAAAGTAGGCAGTAGACATGCACGCCCTTGGAGGCAGACATCTGTGGGGTGAGTTGAGAAGAGTCAGGTTGGTTGGAAAGTGTTTGATCAGCTCCTGGAGGAAGCAGCAGTTTCCTCCTGTGGAGGACACAGTCCATGATTGTCACTGTAAACTATGAGCCTGAACACAATCATCCCTCAACAGGACACTGAAAAACACTATTCCAGATTACTGTTAAAGTGGCTATAATTGATATTTCCCTCACAAAAAAACTCAAATGACAATGTGAAAGGAGTTGCCCATAATGAATACTCATACAAAAGTATGGCCTGAATATGCAGCTCCCCTCAGGTTTGTGGAGCTTTCTAATGAGTTTTAGCTTATTATTTGGCTGTCCGGTCCACAGCTTTACTGCTTTCGTTCACTGCTCTCATAGCGCAATTTCTGGAGGCAGCAGGCGGCTGTTTACAGCAAAAGAGCTCTAAAAAGCTACTGTACACTACCTGCTATGCATCAAAGGCTGGACAGTCACAGTTTGAGAGTAGCTGGTGAAGATATGGAGCATGTAGCAGCTAATGAGTGTGCATGTAAAGCTGAGAGTAACATCTTATTCATTGTGACCACCCAAAGTTTACCAGCTCATTTAAACCAACATCTTGTGGGTACAAGTTGACTTCTCTTGGAGACATCACAGCAACTGAAACATCTTGTTGCTAGTACTTCTTTTTCTTTTTTCTTATGGATGTATTGCTTGTGTACTTGTATGTATGTTTACACCGTGGGTCTGAGAGAATCACCATTTCAATCCTGTCTATGTCCTGTACATGTGGCAGAATTAACAAAAAAAGTTGACTTTGACTTTGTTTTGACTTCCAGTGGCTTAATATTCTCACTTTGCTGCAATGATGTAAAGTGTACCCCAGGGTGTGGGCAGTACACTGTAACATCACTGTTGGGTGTGGGTACAGGCGCAACAAAACCCACTGCTTACAGAAACAGACTGTGAATCAGAGAGGGCAGTGAAACTCTAAAACTCAAAATATATCAGTTTGATTGTTATTTTTTGGAGTGCACAAAAACAGCATGATTTAGTTAAACAAATCAAAATGGAATATCTGTTTTTGCAAATGAACCTTTCTGTTATTCTCAGCAACCAGCTTTAGTCCAGTGTGCCAATGTTTTTCAAGAAAGAATTTCACCGATTTTAGTGAAGCCAACAGCGACTTTGGTCCAGAGCGAAATACCTTATGATAAAAAACTTTGATGTTTCTTACAGAATGAATTGTAAGAATTTTTTGGTCATCTGCTGACCTTTCATAGCATTGCTCAAAAATTTAGCTTTGTCCAATTCTTGCGAAGGATTTTGCATACCGACAACACTAATATTCTAATGATATTCCCATCATCCTCAGCTGTAGTTTGCATTTAGTCCTAAATAGCAAATGTTATCATGCTAACAGGCCTAAACTAGGATGGAGAACACTGTAAACATTAAGAGCATGTTGCCATGCTGATGCAAGCGTTTAGCTCAAAGCTCTGCAGAGCTGCTGTGGTTGTCGACTTAAACTTTTGTTTTAACTGGGAAGGATATACTTGTTGTCCTAAAGCACACATCATGTTATGAGTTACGCACATGCATGGGGCTGTCCAGTGCAATCACAGTATCCATATTAAGTGGATTTAATAGGAAAGAAGCTGATTCTTGCTATTGCTTTCCATTCCTTTCCCTTAGCACATAAATGATTGAAACTATAACAGCTGTTTTGAAAGAAAGAATCGTTGCTTGGAGATGAAAAGAGGAAATCTACCTTTGTTCTTTGTTCACTTTGACTAATTTGGCTTGTGCCAGAAATAGCGATATAAAAGGAATCAATATGCTTTATTATTTATTTGTTCGTTGTAACGTACAGTCATTTTATAGAGGTAAAAACCAGCCAGTCAAGAATTAGTGTTGCTTTTATTGCTTTTTTTTCCTAAAATGTTCCAGCTGCTTTCTTGCCAAGCAGCTACAGGCAGAAGTCTGTGGGGGTGGCTATGTTTCAACTCAGAAATGTTTTTTTTGTTGTGGAAAAATTATTTTAAGTACTTGCTTTACAATGCTGCTTGAGGCATGCCTGCTTCTGCTGACAGCGCTCTGTAGCTTTTGTCTGGTTAAATGATATGCTTTACAAGATTTAAAAAAAAAAAGTAAACACATAAAAAAGAACAATGTCAAAACAGCGTGTTGTGAAATGCTTTTTGGAATAGCTCTGTTCAGAAAGCGCTTCATATGATGTGTTTTTGTGTTGCACAAGATCAGTGAATCCATGAGCCTTTAAACGTGCCTGATCACCGCTAAGTGCAATGCTGTGTTCTCTTTGGAAAAGTGCAGTGTGCCTTGTTATGTTTATTCATGCAGGAATAACACTATATTAAATTCTTAGATTAAACCCTTGAATTTTTTATTTTTCTTTCCAAGAATGAACCTCTTTATTAGTGAAAGAGAAGCTATATGACATAAAGTCATATAGCTTCTGTGACATAAAACATATCTCTTGACAAATTTTAAAGATGCATGAACCTCCAAGGTGTCTTTCACACACTTTACAGTATGTTGCCTAAAAGTCTCTTTCTTATTTGACAGCTCCAGTAACAGTAGAAGCCACACAGTTTCCTCCATGCAGGTAACACTAACGCTGCCATATTGCTCCACCTTTGAGAGCAACTGAAATTTCAGAGGCTGCTGCACTGGAGAACACAGCAGAGAGATAGGCAATGTTGATGGCTTCTACATCTCCATTAAGTGCCTTCATTTACAACAAGGACTATGTTCAACATTTCCCAACAGGGGACTTACTTTTACTGATTTTATGACATCCTCAACTTCAAGCTGTAAAAAGGGAATTAGATAAGTTATATGCATTGGCTTCTATCAGCAGAGGCATATATTTTGATTTTCCATTTTCCTAAAAGAAAGAAAAATTGCCTGCTTGGTTTTTTTGCCGATCTGTAGGTGAAAGGTCACCCGTTAGTGGACAGGAAGCTTTTCTGCAACAAGAGCCCAGAGGCTCACTGCGCCAGGGCCATAGTCATGTTATTCCAAAACTGGCCTCTTTGCTGTGGAAAGTGCTGCTAAATATTTGGGTATTAGCCTGCTATTGTTTTACTGTGTGGACCTCAGCCTCGCGTCTCGAGCTGAATGCCCTGAAGATGATATAACACTCAGTGCAATTCGATCGTGGCCTCTGCGATTGAACCCAAGCAGAGAGTGCAATTTTCAAAGCCTGCTGAAACTATTCAAAACACCAGTGGCCTGTTAACAGCCCAGGATAATGAATTCCATGGCAGTGCAAGCTTCTATGTGTGGGAGACTCAGGGCTTAGCTAAATAAACCTTGTCTGGCTGAGTGGCCCCACTGGTGCCCGGACCTATGGGGACGAGAGCAGCCTGGTTTCTCACAGGTCACTGGGCGGGCTCGGTGTTAATGACAGCCTCATTTACCCTAAACTCACCATTCCATCCACTAGCACCATCCCACAAGTCACACCTCTACTCTGTCACAAAGGATAGGCTACTGTTGGCAAGGGCATTGTTTGTGGCTCAGCTTGAAATGACAAGCTGCATCTACTGAGTGTTCAAAGGAGTTGTGCTGGTTGAAGCTGATAGCAGAGATCACTAGTCTTTCCTGCGGTGGCAGTGATAGGCTCAGATTTCTTCTCTTCTCTCTTCATTATCTATTCACATTTGCACCTTATGTGCAGATCACCATCGCCACTCGACGTGCGTCCAAGCAGTTCAAAGGCGCTGTTGCTTGGAAGTATGCACGCCACCCCAGGAGTCGCCGGGCCTTGGACACCTGCAGAGTGGTGGGTGCTGAGAGCTTGGGTGTGTTTTGGATCAGGGACTGAATTTTCCTCTGAAGATGAGGAAAAGGTTTATGGCACGCTCCCATGAGAGTGTCTCCTGCTCTTTGAAGCTCCTGCCTTGGTGGCTGCTCTTATCTTGGGAAAGGATTATTTTATCTCCTCCTGTTTCTTTCTTTCTCTTCTCTTCTTCGTCTCTCTCTCACGCTTTCCATCATCTCAGATTTTGTGCGGATCTCTTAGGAGATCTTCTCCTTGCCCTGGCTCTGTCACTCTACTCATTTCCTACTTCCCCCTTTCAGAGTACACCCATTCCTCCACCCCCACTCTTCTTCCCTCTGCTTCCTCTGCTGCACCCCACACTCCTTTTCTCTTTCTCTATCTCCTCTATTCTACCCTTCCAACACATGACAGACTGTGTAATTAATGTGCATCATAAACCTCTCTTTCTATTAGCTACCCATTAGTAAACCTGGCAAGCCTGTCATTTTGGACAAAAACACACAGCTCCTTCATTTGATCCTCACATCAAAGGGGGAACCCCACTGTTTTCGGCTGAATACACTAATTGTGTCCTCGTTCTGGATGGGGCTACACCCCCACCGCTTCAAAAAAGCAGCCAGTGCTGAGTGCAGATAGTAAAGAGAAGTGGAGAAGCAGAAAGTATTGATTATACAGGCCTATATTTGGAGAGTTTTTAACGTTGGAAAAATGTACTAGTCCATCAGCGGCGTGCCTAAAAGTCTGCACAAGCGTGCACATTTATTTACTGCACAGGCTGTTCACTTTTACTGTAGACACATTTTGCAAAAAGGAAATGTCAGTGGGCTTAAGGCCATTTTACAAGTGTTTTATATGCAACTTTTAAGATAAAAAGGAATTTTTAAGTAGGATGGTAAGGATTCCCTTATTTCGCACTACAAACCAAACATGTAAAGCACGGGATCAGATATCTTATTCAGATCATCTTAGGAAGTTCCATATGGAAGATTTTTTTTTTAAATTCTTGTGTTTGTAGTCTTATCACCTTCACTGTAATTTTGTGCAGATGTTTGTGCTCATGTGATAAAACAAATTAAACCCAAAGCAAGTTGGAAGTGCTTTTGTTTGCTAATTATTTATGCACTAAATCTTATGGAAAATAAACTACAATGTATTTTACACACACAACCCATAATGTTGAATTTTTAATATATGCATTTACAAAAAGATTCTGATGGACAACTTCAAATGTAAAATGTTCAAACCACATCCTTCATGCCTGTGATATGTGTTCATATTATTTCTCTTGTATACACTGCAATAAAAAAATGACTGTTTATGGTTTTCATGTGGGGGCATCAAATGCTCTCAAAGGAAGGAGCCAACTAATTGCCACTTAGTTTGTATGAATGACTACATTAAAGGTGCCATTAGCAGTATATGTTTGCATCTGCTTTGATATTTTATTCTGCTTATTGCAATAAAAGGCCAAAATATACCAATGTGTCCAAGAAATATTGTGAATCCATGCAGGTTACTTCCAATATGCAGAATGGCAAACGCATGCCAGGCTGCCTTTGCCTCCCTGCAGACCCTTAGCCCGACACATCACATGCTGGGCCACCACAATGGGCTGAGTCACCACCGCTGCAGGAATCAACACTGTACTTCAGTCATGATTGTCTTCTGCCCTTTACAACATCTATGCCCTTTTGTTCCTCAAGATAAAGGCAACAGTCACATGTTAGAGCTTTAAGCGCCCAGCAGCTGCTCTTCTCTCCCTCTATATGCTTCACATCCCCCTCCTCACCACCAGGCAGCATTCCCTCCGGTGGGCTCTCCAGGCATCAGGCCCCTAACATTGTTACAAGGACATAAACACAGACAAACCATTAGATCCCCCCAAATCTGGCTGAATGCCCCCCATTATGCCTGTTTCCAGGGAGAATGCCGAGTTTTATGGGGGAATGAGCTTCAGTTGGCCACCAAGGTAGGAGCTCCCCCAGGTCAATAAATACCTACATCAATCAGGCAGGTGCCTAAAGAAATCAACTTTTGTCCTATGAAACACAACAGAAACCAGGAAACAGATTTCCACTGGAGTTGACAAATACCTCAATAAGAGCCAAATATTTAGTTCATTTATTCTCTGATTTGATAAAGTCTCAGGCTAAAATAACTGTGTCCCACGATTATGGGGATTGATTGGAGGTTTTGGGGTTCCAAGTCCATGAGATTGAACTCTGGCTTTAAACCCCCGCCACCTCCTCTCTCACAGGCATCAAAGCTGGAGCTTGAAAATAAGGCCCGCAAAGCCATCTTTCCGTTGGCCTCTTCAAAGGACAGGAAGTGTGTCAGAGGGACAGGCCTTCTTTCCCAGCAAATTCAGGCGAGTTGCTATAATAACAAGCTCATCTGTGTGTCTGTGGCAGACTAGTTCAAAGGGGAGCCTGATTCCTCTTGGTACAACATGTGATGATAGAGTCAGGATGCGGAAACCACTGTTTAGTAGAAATGCAACTGCAGGGCTGCATTGGAGTGTATAGACACATCCCTAAAGATGTGAAAATCCTTCCTAGAAAATTGAGGCCAGATGACATTTTTGATCTTGACTGCGCCAGGAATCATCCCAACTGAGTTACATTTGCATATGTCACCTTTGGCTAATAGCTACTTCACTAGAAATTTATGGGACCTCTTCTGCAGGTAGCAGTGTATTAAACTCTATGAAGGATCAAGCTGGATTTACACTTGTGTGTTACATAGCCTATGGTGTATGTGCATAGGCTCCTTATCTACACTCTAGAGTACACCCTAACTGATGCGTGCCTCCTCAAAAATGTAATTACACTGGGGCTATGGCGGCTACGGAGACACCATGTGAGGTCTGCTAGAACCTGGTCATCTTAGGCTACTTGTGTATGTTCTCCTACAAGTTTCTGAAGTAAGAAACCTGACTGTAAGGAAGTTGAAGAAAGACACAATAACTTTGCTTCCACTGCAAACCTTGAGCTCATTAAGACCACAGATGTCTGTCATAATGAATAAAGGAATGTAAACATGGCGATTGCATGGCAATCTCCTTATAGGACCTTGATGTAACTCCAGCTCTGTGAGCACATGTGCAGCTCATCATTGCTCCGTATCGCAGAATAAATACAAAAATGTAAGCATGGTTGCTTTTGGGAATATACAGTATATGAAGCACATACATTTGGATAATAAGCATAAAATAAAGCTCAATATGACCTGCTCATGCACATCCATCTTGTGTTGTGGGGGTGTTATGAGCGCGTAAAATCTGACGCCCGTACTGTACTTTCCACTCAAGTTGGTTCAATGGTCATGACATTCCTAGAATAGGAACAGGCATGTGCCAAATGAGGTACTACACAAACAAATTACAGCACACTGACTGGTTCTCTCTTCAGTCCTTTTTGAAGCATGTGGCTGGCTGGCAGATTTCCCTCCAGTAGAAATGCCAGAGACAGGGGCACTTTCAGGAGTTTTAAACATTTGTGCTTTTTTTTCTACCATAGAGGAAGACTTAGAGAAATGTTACAAGGTCCTGCGATGGCAAATTGCTGCTGTGACTTATGTGGAAGTTTAACCGCTGTTTGTTTGAGATGCCAACATAGAAAATTGCTGAAGGTGTCTATCTAGTCTAGATAGACACCTTCAGCAATGTATGCACTAGATGGAAAACTAGACCTATAAATCCATGATAATTTAGAGGCCATACCACCCAACCATGTGAGAGCCATTTACTAAAATGGTGATATATTTTGCCATTTAAGTAGCACTTGGAATTAATAATACACCATGACACAGAGTTTTGCTCTAAAATTAGACTTCCAGCATTTGAAAAGAATGGCATGTTTTCTCAACTTGACTGATAACACACAAAAACCCCACTACCTTTTAAGCAATACTACCAACTGGCACCAACTGGCAGTCCTCAGAAAAGCTTTTTGATGAAAGATTGTTGCTCAGCTTATTATCTAAATTTGATTAAGTGTGCTGTTTATAAAGATGGACTTTTTTGTTGCACTGTCATGTGAAATGAGTGCAGTTATATTATAAAATCCAATTAAAGTTCATCAAGGACACTTGAGATTATTTGAGATTTGAAATATGCAACACTTTATAATAAAGATATACAGTATTTTCATATTTAACACTACTGTGAAGTTAGGGTTCTTTTTGTCATAAACAATCAACACTGACAAATGAACCAGTGAGGCAGAGGAAAAAGTATTATATTACAGATCATATATCAGTGTTTCCTCTTGTTTCTAATTCAGAAACATACTTTTTAACAGGCTGATAGTTTCCCTTACCATAGCACGAATTTTGTCTTTGAGGGTTTTCACTGCATCTCAGTGAAAAAGGACATTATTGCAAATCAGGGGTCATTAAACAGTAACAGATTGAAGAGTGCAAAAAAAGTATACATAATTCTTAAACTTGATTCATGTTTGGAGTGTGCATTGATAACTATTAAACCCTAATGTGGTATCTTTAAAAGAAATTCTGAACCTGCATCAATGCTTTCTTACAAGATGATGCCCTCAGTGTGTCTGAAGCCCTTTTTACACAACCTGTTCAATGCAGCCCTGTTGCACCTCTGTTGGGTATCAAAGTTGTTCCGCCTCTGAGACGGCAGTGGAGGTAGTAACAGTGCCGAATCAATGGGTGTTTCTCAAAGTTAAGCAGAAGAATACTTCCTTGGTAGGACAGGTCCTTGGAAATCAGGTCCTCCAGAGGCTAGGCGAGACTCCTTCCTAGCATTCGGAGAAAACACAGTGGAACAAGCTAGCATGTGTGCGTCATTACATCATTCTTCTTCTTCTTCTGAGGTCTTATGGCGGTTGGCAAACAGGTTTTAGGTTCATTACCGCCACCTTCTGAACTGGAGTGTGGATGGGAACTGGCCTTATACCTATACTAGCCTATATTCTTCTGCTAAGTTCAGTCTTTTCGAAATATTTTGTGATCTTTTTTGAGCCTGTGTCATTGGGTTTTTAAAAAGGTTGACCATTTTTAAAAGACCTGCCCATAGGATTGTGGGTAATTCAGGCGCACCAAGAATACACAAGCAGCATCTTTTAAAATTCGCTGTATGAAGGACTCTCTCCTTTGTAGAATTCGGAGGATCCTGGACATTGGAACAGTCTTTCGGCGGCATTCGATGACATAGGATCTTTCAAATTCAGCCGTTTGAGGATCCTTCCTTGACTTTGAGAAACACTCAACGTCTAAACGGAGTGAGCCAGCGAGGCGGAATGATAAGACAGGGCTGTGGCATTTTGTTGACATGTAAAGTGTGCAACCCACAACCGGGTGATTTAAAAGCCGCTAGCAGCAGTTAGCAGCTAACTCAAAGAAGAAGAAAAACAACCGAAAATGTTTACAAATTGCGGAGACAATGCAAGGTTTGGGAGCTAGTTACCCTACAAGATCATCTGCTATATAACAGGGACGGTAAATTATTGTTATTGCCATGTTATTCTATTGTTTACAAAGTGCTGCTTGTCAAGCATGTAAAACGTCACACTAGACTCCAACGCTGCTGTGTTACTCATCACGCCTCTTTTAATTGCAGAAGTCAGGCTTGCTATCTAAAATCATACAGTGGAGCGGCGTTATGACTTTGTTGCTTTGTTCAGTGTAAATAAACAAAGGCGGTGTCCAGAAGGGTCTTAGTTGCGGCGACATTGTGCAATCTGTGTAAAAAGAGCGTATTATTGTCACACTGAGCCAGGCATGGCACGTGGCTTCTTTCTTTTATGATATTATTGAAGACTTCAAAAGGACCTTTGTCTGCTTTCATCTGCTGCCTCAGTCCAATAAGACTATCACGTCTAAACCTTATTCTCATGTCAAAGACTCCAAAAAGACACACATGGACCACAGAACCCAATATGGTATGAATTTGTCCTCAAAATGCATCTGAGTGGTTTATTGCTGGTATGTTTTATCCCTAAAATGAACAAGTTTCAAATCAAGAAGGGATCATGTCATTAAGTTGTGAGCTGTCATGCTCCATAAGGGTGTTAATTCATTCACATGGAAAAGTAATGCTTTGTGATGTTAGGAATTTAAGTCCTAAGTAGTAATTTTATTAATCAGAGGAATCATCAGACATGCTCCACTGAGACATACTTTTATCAACTCCTGGTAAGTTTCTATGGTGTTTTCCTTATTTTGCTCTCAAATTCGACGTTACCAGCTAGTCCCAATTAACCTGCTAATGTCCTCGGACCACTGCAGGAACCAGTGCAAGTCCCCGGACTTCATTTTTGGCAACCACTGAGTCTGTGGTGAGGTGTAGCCTAATTCCTGATGTTCCTCCGGTAGAAAATACGGTTTTCTTGACGCCTCTTCTGCGCTTTGGAGAGACAAGAGGGCTGCATCAAGCCTGCCAGAAAAAGTCAGCTAATACCGGAGGTTCTAACGTTATTTTTCACAATAAAAACATGAAATAAAAATACGATATTCACATGACATGGGCTGTTTTCAATTTTCAAAATTGCAGGTGTTAAGAAGGTTAACAACTGTTTTTTCCTGGTTTTGTAATAGCGTAAACTCTATGGAAATATATTTGCTCTCTGATCACTATTTTGTGAAGCTAACGTGTCTTATCAATTAGGTCTTTTATTCTGACAGTGAGGACAGGAAGTCGTATACGGGCTTTTGTGTGTTGTCACTGGCGGCGCTCTGGATCAAAGGCTCGTTGGGGTCCACAGTCGTACGGTCCTGTATTGAGCGCAGTCTGCTCTTCGTCTCTACGGACGCTCCTCTGTCTGGATATCGTAGCTGTTTCTTTTTTTTCTTTGGATTATATTCTTCTGATGGTTTTCAACTTCAACTCGATGAATAGAAATGGGTAAACTGCACTCGAAACATGGTAAGGTTTCTTATTCCTGAGAGAAATCACAGCTATAGCTGTTCTTCTTCTGCTGCTGCGATAACGTTACTTTCGAGTAATAGTATTCATTGTCTTCTGACTTTCTTTCTCTCAAGCCGCTATTTGTAAACCGAGGGAGAGTCCAGAAGGTAAGCGCGCTTATTTTCTCATTGTATTCAAATAAAGTCTCACATTTCGGTCAGTTTGTGAACAGTAGAACAGTTTTCAGAGTAAGCTCTCGGCTCTTTAGAGCAGCATTACAGCGCAGAGTCCGACTCTTTGAAGATGGACCGCTTATGGAAAACATGAGTGTAGCGCGAGAAAATGTGTTTCGAAGCTGCTAATAATGCGCTTCTTTGTTTCAGGCGACAGTTTTGTAGTCAATGCCTGCTTGGCGAGAAAGGGAATCGATGACTGGCTCGTGAAGCAGAAATACTACTGCACAAGCTCTCGCCTCGAGCAACGGGACTGTCACCATAAGAATAACTGCGGTTTAACTACACGGGTGAGTACGACGCTGTCCACGAGGCTCACGGGTGAAGTTGCCTCGCGCATTAGAAAGGCTTACTAAATGGTCTCCTCTTAGCTTGTGCGTATTTCATCCTCAATGGGACGATTTTCAACTGAGCACCTTATCATTAGTTTTAGCCTACATTTGATCTCTTAGCTTATCTCTTGCCGAAGTCTTACTCTTCTAATGCACTCATACTCTTTGACAAACTTTCTCTACGCTTTGTTGGTGAAGAAACATTAAGAATGGTGGCCAGGGAGTTAGGCCTGACTAAATATATCTGACAGTAAAATATTTGCGAGTCTGCCAATCAGTGATGTAGACCTACTTAAGAGATGAAAATTTACACTATTGGTGGCACTCTGTGAAAAATCAAACACGTTTTGTGTCTGTTACAGTCTTTTTCTGTTTTCTGTTGACAAAATGAAATGATGGATTTTAACACTTATCTATAGGCCACAAATGTTGGTAGAATTCTATGCACTGATTTGAGCTTCTTTTTTTTTAGGTAACAGTAGATCAAGACTGAGTTGAAAGAGTGACAGTCTTGTGACAAGTGTGGATTGTAAAGGCTGGGGAGAAATGTTTGAGGGCATGCTTGTTTTGTATTTTGGCATTGCCGTAAACACTTTGCTGTTGTTGTCAAGTGAGGAAATCCTTTGGAATTGCTTCAGAGGAGCCTTAAGCCTCTTTGGTTAGCGATGCCTTCCTCAAAGGCAGCATGTTTGAGGAATTGGAGTCCATCAAGACAAAAGAAAAATCTGTTCCTCCACCCACAATCCAGACACTTTAAGCAGAAATGCATCTATCTATTAAATGCAGCCTAGAATTGGGGATCTCTTGCTTTTCAATACATTAGAGCACCTACTGTAATATTCTGTTGTGATGTTGTGTGCCATGTTTTTTCCTTTACCATACTTGACGGTTCCTTTAGTTGCTGTCTCAAAAAACTAGAGCCCTATTGTCATTACCATGCTGGTAAAATAAACAGTCAGTGGTCTGCTTTTCTCATCTCTTTCCTTCTCATTTACTTTTTATGATGATAAAACTTTTGGTTTTATGGCATGCAACACTTCTGGTGTAAAAGTCATGTTATACCATGCATTTAAACTGATTATAATGCAAGCAAGCCACAACTGCACATGCTGGATTGGATTTTTGAAAAAATGAGCTGTTGGTATCAGGATTTATCGGCATGCTTGACAGGAGAAGGCAAACATCAGAGTAGAGGAACTCTTAGGCAACTGAAATATATACAGATTCCCGCCTAAGTCAGGTCTAAAGTCCACCATTGTTTTGTCCTCTGCCGCAAGGTGTTTTTGATAGCTTTTCTTTGCCTGAAAGGCAGCCATGGTGTTGCATGGTAAAATAGTGACGAGGGTGGTCATGGTCCTTTAATGAATGCCCCAGTCTGAGGTTGGGACTGGCACATTTTACAAAGTTTCTAATACTGACTTATCCCCAAAGTTGCAGTAAACTTCTTCATATAGTAACAGGATTCCTCTCACTGCATGCTCTTGTCTCTGGGCCCTTTTTTGGGTATTGGCTCATGAGAAACGAAAATGTGTGCAGTTTACATGGTTGCTTATGTGTTGAGTGGGCTTCATATGGTTTGGGCCATTTAAGCAATTACCATACATTATTACCACAAAAAAACAAAAATATTCATTACTTTGTTCCTGGAAATAGTCATGTGCTTCTTTTCCCAACAACAGTGTTGTGTGAAAGTTTAGCCCAAGATGGAACGGGAGCTCCCGCTGAAAGGGCTAGATGTTTTAAAAAAATTTGGAGTTAGTGGAGGCTAGTTTGTTTCATTATCCAAGTCTCTGTGTCTAATGGCTTTCATAGCTTATCGGGAAAATTGGAATAATTTGAGTTAAAAGACAATAGGTGTTTCCACCATCAATATTTATTTGTGTGCTTTTCCCTTTTGCGATTATAAAGTTAATTAAAAATATTTAATATTTCATTCCTTAGTTTAAACCATTCTTTGCTTCTTGCCATATTTCGAGTGTCATAGACCATATGCATACATATTTAGGAAGTTAAGGTTTGTATAATGGTGTAAAATTCCCAGATGAAGCTTTTGACATTGCAACAATCAAATATCTAGGAATACTGATTTTTGAATGGGACAATTGCAAATTTAGTCTATTCACAAATGGTATGGGAATTCTGGCTATCATTTCCAAAATGTTTCCAGGATATTTTTCCTGTCATCTCTCATGGTGGCACCACTGCTATAGGGTCGGGTTGAAGTGTAAAATTAGGACATGAAAAAATGTCATCAGTTCTTGCACGGATTTAATGGTTGATTTTAAAGCCTGTACTTTAGTTAGATGATTATCTTGCCGGTGTGCTTCATTTGATACCCATCATGTGAATGGAAGCATTCATTTGCATAAAATGCCACTTCTGAACTGCCAGCTTCTTCAAATACATTGTGTTCAACTTCACCACACCACAGACTGTATGATTTGTAGTGGCTGCGGTTGTCAGCCAATCACACGTCATTTTAACTCGAAGAATGGTTGCATAGATTAGCTGAGAAAAAAACATAGAAATAGTAATTTTTTTTTAGTTAAGGATATAGAAAGTAATGGAATGCAGCAACTGTTTCTATACTACAACCCCAATTCCAAAAAAGTTGGGACATTATGTAAAATGTCAATAACAACAGAATGCAATGATTTACAAACCCCTTTTAACCTAAATGTAATTGATTACAGTACAAAGACAAGATATTTAATGTTCAACCCGATGAACTTTATTGTTTTTAATAAATATAGGCTCATTCTGAATTTGATGCCTGCAAAACATGTCAAAAAAATTGGGACAGGAGCATATTTACCATTGTGTTACATCACCTTTTCTTTTTGCAACACTCAATAAGCGTTTGGGAAGAGAGGACACTAATTATTGAAGTTTTCAAATTGGAATTCTGTCCCATTCTTGCTTGATATATGACTTCAGTTGCTCAACAGTCTGAGGTCTCTGGTGCCATCACAGATGTGCAAGTTGCCCATGCCATGGGCACTACTCCTCCATACCAACACAGATGCTGGCTTTTGCACTTTGCACTGGTAACAATCTGGATGGTCCTTTTCCTCTTTAGTCCGAAGGACACGACGTCCATGAATTGTTAGAAACATTGTTCTTAGACTGTTGGACTATTTGCCCACACAATTTTTCACAAAGTGGTGAACCTCTCCCCATCCTTGCTTGTGAAGACTGAGCCTTTTGAGGATGCCCCTTTCATACTCAATCATGATACTATCACCTGTTAACATTGAACCTCTTTACCTGTGGAATGTTCCAATCAGGTGTTTTTGAGCATTCCACAACTTTCCCAGTCTTTTGTTGCCCTGTCCCAACTTATTTGAAATGTGTTGCTGGCATAAAATTCAGATTAAGCATATATTTACAAAAACCAACGAAGTTGATGAGATACAACATTAAATATATTGTCTTTGTACTGTTTTAGGATTAGGAAATTATCACATTCTGTCTTGTGTTTTTGCAGAGCATCCCAACTTTTTTGAAATTGGGGTTGTACTTGGTACTGGATTATTTCAGTCGATAGGCTACCTTAAAGGTATTTTAGTCCAGTTACCCAGCCCTCGGCTTTCTGCCTTTCTGTACCTACAATTTTCACTGAAGATTAATGAGATGTCTGCTTTAATATTGTTGGCATGTGCCAAAAAGGTTGTAGCTTTCAGTAGCTGTCAGTAACTTTACTAAAACCTAAAAATCATCAAACTTTATACTGGTATGTTTTACATTGTCATGTATGGTGTAAGCACCATGCTAAATATTATTAATTCAACATAAATAGGTCTTAGAATATTTAAAGCACATGTTTTATTATCTACTTTTGTTCACATTAGAGCTTTTGAAGAAGTGATACACAAATGTTGTGAGGTCCCAATGCTTTCAGAGCATATGGGTTAAATTTCATGCGTGAAACTCATTTACTTCAAAAGATATAACCTAAAAATAATAATTTGATCAAAATTATCTCAAATCTTGAATCACGAATTATTCTTCAAAATTATTCTGTAGACTTCTATGCTTTAACTGTATCAGAAGTCTCAATGCTCTGTGAGAAGTTTAAAAGCTCAAGCCTGCTATGCTTTAAGATAAAAACAGAGGCTAACTTCATAGAGAGAGAATGAAACTCTCTTAGCCTTAAAAGCTGTCTATATTGTATAGAATACCTGGTGAGACAGTTATTTATAGCCGCTGTTCTTTGAGGCCCCCTCCCAGCTGAACCAGGGTCCAAGAGAATGTGGGTCGGGTGTCAACACTAGGGAGTCCACGCTTGGAATTCTTTTGATCTGATCTTTTCCAAACCATATTCCCGTAGGAACAATGCCGGTTTCACACAAGTCATTGTTGGGAAGAACTCACATTAGTAGTTTGTTTTCTTTAATGGTTTTAAGATTGGAATCGCAGATAGACTGAGACATTAAGACGTGATTGAAGGCTTAATGGTGTTACCATGCAGACTCTACACCCATTCATGTGTTCTGCTGTCAGATGCAGTGTTTGTTTGGCAGACAGTGAGTGAGTGGTGTGGGCAGGTGGATCCATGGGCCTTGACACATGAGGTCCAGGTCATATGAGCCTTGGCACACTTTCTCCCCTGTGTACAGCATGGTGTCTGCACCTACCCGAAAATTTGATATTATCTGCACCCAGTAGAATTATGTTGCTGACAGCCATTGATAGGGAGGAAGGTTTCCACAACTTATGACTTGGAAGTTCAAATTTCTGTTGGTTGGTTTATTAGGTTGCTTCACTTGGCATCAGTTGAAAGAAAAGCCCATTATGTTAAAAAAAAATAAATTTTTTTAATGGTTATTCTTCACAAAGTTACTCCTTTCTGTTGTTAAAATCCCTTCCCTTCTCCCAGTTCTCCCCTCTCCTCCTTTCCCCCCTCCTAGCCTCCATCTGTTTACCCTGTGGCCCTGTGATGGTTGTAGCTGATGAAATGCGACTGCATTTGAAGTGGGCCATGCAGGGAGGTGTTTGTAGTGACACTGATGGCTCCTCCTCCGTCGTGAAGCCCTACCCTCTCCGTTGCAAAAACCACCTCCAGGCTTCCCAAGCCACTACTCGCACAATTCCAAAGCTTATATATGTTTTGTTTTCCAAACAGAGTTCTCATGAACTTGCATGGAGGCGTAGACAAAAAGCAAAGGTACACCTGACGACAGAATGCAACTCAAAAGTGAATCACAGTGCAACTTCTGCCTCCAACCCCCTTGTCTCGCAGTTGGTTGCCGACCTTTTGATTTTGTTTGAAAATAGAAAGGTTTTCTGGAAGTAGGCCTAAAGCTTTTAAACACATTCCCTCAGCCTCAGATTCTGATAAAAGACATGGCAGGTTTTGCGCCCCCTTCGTGTTTCGCTTCTGCTGCTATGCTTTTTCTCTCCCTGTCGCTCTCACAAAGCGAGGGCCCTCGTCTAGAAGCTGAAAACACCTTTCAAATGCAGACTCCTTGTCCTCTTTCTCCCCTTCTTTCTGTCATCTCCCTGTGCGTTTTCTTTTCCCACCGGCTGGCCTCTTGTGCGTGCTGTGTGACGTATGCCCCTCTCCTGCCGGGCTCTACCCCCTCTGTGCTCCCAAGGGACCAAGGGCCTGTTGTTGCTCTTTGAAGAGGCTGGGAGAAAAGTTTGGAGCCACACTCTAAAGAGAAGAAAAGCCTTAGCCTTTGGGGAGGAGGGGTAGCACCTGGTCATGGAGGGGCTCTGTGATTTTATTTTTTTTTAATTTTCCCATGAGAAGATGGGGTGGAAGTCTTGGGCTGACATCAACGTAGCTGAGGGACTGGGCGGTTCAAGGATGTGCAGGTGGCTTTAATGTCATATCCGGCATCATATGTCACATGGATTACTAAAAGCTAGAGGAGTTTCTCCTGTGTGACAAAGCAGAGTGGATAACTCTTGGTTGCTGTGAATGGTGCCTTCTGGAGAGGATTTCTGTGAAAGAATGGAAGTGGTTTAGAGTAAGCTAAAGCTCTAACGCCATTATCCACCTTGCTTTTTTTGTGGTAAAGCATCTCATCTTCTCTTCACGATCACCATTATAGATTACATTCTCATTTTATTAAGAAATGCAGTAACAAATTAGTCTGGTAGTCAAGGTCTTTTATTTGTTTTAAGAAGCGTGATAACATGTTTAAACTTTGTAAAAGCAACGATGAAGTGTCGAAGTACGAAGTGTCACTTGTAGGTGTCATTAGGAATAGAACTATGTATTTGTCATCTTAATAGTATGAGAGAAATGGCACTCATGTACTGGTATGTGCAAATCCCTTCATGCGTGTGCATGTGAGTGTGCAGTATGTCTGGAGTCAGCTGTACGGATGCTCCAGAGATCAAAGGCTTCTGGGGGAATGTGCTCTAAATCTCATGGGATTAGCAGCTGAGATTGTGCTTTGTTTCCCCAAATTTAGGCTCAGTTTGGAGTGACGGATAGCTGTTGATCAAAGTGTCTATCACCACCCTTTCACAGTTACATTTAGGCTGGAGGATTTTGCTCCATACTCGAGGGTGACATTTATTTCACAATTCTGAGAAATTGTTAGATTTTTAGGATGTTTGGCTATTTAGTTTTTCTTTGTGATATAACTGGACTCAGATTGAAATGGATAAGCATGTAAATAATATAAATAGTGTCTCTGAGCCGATAGTCTGTCTAAATCTAGAGATCATTTAACTGACATCATCATCTTTGCTGTAATGCCTACATATCTTCAACCTTTTGATGTGTGCGGATGCCTTACACATGCTAATGCCTTTTGAAAAGCTTCAGGAAAAGCTTCAGTGTTCCTTCCCACTTTTGACTTGAAATATTAAGTTAGAAAGGAGAGAAATATTTTAGCTAATAGATAATGGCTAGGTTCATGTAGTCAACCTGGTAGATCAGAGACTTATAGAACTAGGCATGTACATTTCATAGAATTCCTTTGATAAATTAATGTTGAATTTAATGAAAGGCAGTTCTTCAAGAATATGTCATATAATTTACCACAACATTGAATATGAGAGACCACGCGTGAGTCACCATGCTGTTCTTATTACAGCAATCTGCACTGAAGAGAAGGTCATTCATGACACATGTATTGGTAAATGTAAAACATTATAAAACTGCAAAATAGCCCAATAGCATGGACAGATATTTCCAATTAATACAGAATCAACACAGTGCAAAAATAAACCTATTTCATTGTAGGCATTTTGATTTGTAGCACAGGTGTATCAAGTGGCTCCGTTCCATTTAGTATCCCAGTAAGCCATGACAGTGAATCAGTATGCAAATTACCTGGACCCAGGTCACCTAAATTAAATGCAGCAATTAATGATATTAATTACATCTTTGCATTTTTTTCTGCTGTGACATGTCAGAACTGCATGTAAAGTGCTAAGGAGTGAGAGGAACAGAAAGCATTGGTCATAGATGATTTAGTTAAATTTTTTCAACTGGTAGATGACTTAGCTGACTGTATGATTCAGTTGTATTTCTACCAAGACTTTTGAAAGTAATAATAAATAGATAAATAAATAAAATAAAATAAATAAATGATTAATCATGTTTACCAGGGCTCCATACTAACATTTCCACTGGTAGTGCTGTTTCTACCAAGTTTTTCAGATTATTACACTAACACATGATTTGGTTGCACCCTCTTTTTTTTAGTACAGCATGACCTGCTGTTTCAAATTAAAAGCCCTCTGGCGTTTCTAAGCACAGAAAGCCTTAATTTCTTAACAAGGCTTTTACTGTGAAAGATTTGCAGGAACATGTTGTGGAAAATTCATTGACTTGCAAGGTTCCACTACACGCCTGAAATGTAGCTACTGCCATCTGTTCTCAAGTTGCACTAGTCTAAGTCTATTTTATTTATTATTTTGATGTTAAACTTTTGAAGGGAAAAAAAATGTTGAATTGGTTTGTCTGAGAAATGAAAATGTGTTGTTCTGATGGGTTGTGCTGCTGTTGACATTCTCATTCTATGTTCCACTCGGGAGCGACTGAGTCACGACACCTAGTGGTAAAGGTTGGTATAGTGGTCCGGTCCAGTCTATGGCTCAATATCAAATCAATTTGAAAATCTTTTATATTGGCCGAACCTTACTATGTGCAACAATTTTGGTTGCAGTGTTATTCTAAATAAAGCTCTGGTTGTAAGAAGTGTGTGTTATAGGTGTTATAGGGCTGTACATGTGTGTGGGTCTGAGAAAACTCTAGGTGACTTGAGCTCCTGTGGTGGTGCTGAGCTCCTTTGAGCTTTCTGTGGGAGCTCAGTGCCCATTTTAATCACCCACTTAAAAGGCTCTGCTGAAGTGGGTGTTTAAGTGTTTAAACCCTGAATAATTCTCTCTTGTTTGTTTATCAAGTTCCCCCGTGGGTTGCGCTCTGGCCTGTGCAGTAAGCAAGGAATAATTTGACTCAGCGCTCAAAGTGGCTCTCAAATAGGACGAAATCAACATCTGCATAAAGCTGCTATCAAGCTCTCATGAGAGAGCGTACATGGAGAGGATTGTGCACACATGCTTATATGCCATGAAGCACAGAGGCATTGACAAATATACACACACGTTTACCCATTTGTTTACCCTAATGTGAATCTATTTATAACTGCTAACAGACGCAGATTCCCAGCGTGATTCCCTTCCCTTTTTTTTACAAACTGGTTGTAGGGAAACACGATTGATGGACTCCACAGCTTCCATGAGCTTTGGTGTTGTATTTATCCTTCTTGTGTTTGAGAGCTTTTTTGACCAGGGCTCTAAGGCCACCTGAGGTAGAAGGAACTGAGGAAGTGGATTTAGGTAAACAGAGTTAGGAGAGCATTGTGCCTCCCAGAGACAGAGTTTCCAGAGCTCTTCGGCTCTTCCTGTGGCGCCAGGGCTGGAGGAGGTCTGGATTGTCTGTTAGGGGATGTTTTTGGTGGCAGGAAAGCTAAACAGAAGAGCAGTCCTGCTAAAAGGAAAGCTGTCCTCCCCTGGTGTGTTTATGCTCCACAGGTGCCACAACCTAAAGAGGACCTCAATCTATAGACTCTCAATGAAGCAGACCATTCCTGTGCTCCCCAAAGAGCCATTTGCCCTGTCCATCAAACCCACCACTCCCCCACCCAGTTTCTTCCTGAAGTTTGGAAAAACTGGATCCATGGGCAAAGGGTGTGTGAAAGTCTTTAGGGGGCTGTTTTGACATAGGGTTGCATTTAAATTGTTCCTGTATTGTAGCATAAAATATTTCCTTCCATGTATTCGACTTTATGTTATTTTAAGTTAGTGTCTTATTCAGAGGCTCAAACAAGATGTTAAATTTGATCCCTCTGTCTCTCCACTGGTATTTACTTTTGTGGCTACAACTTTTAACTTTTCACAGTGCTACTTTCTGTATGTTAATGACGTGATTATTTACTTATATTTAAGACATATGGAATAGAGCTCTGAAACCACACAAAAGTGGTGACTACTTTTTTTTTTTATGTGTAGGGTTGGGCCGATGCAAAAATTTTCAAACCAGTTTGATATTAAGCCAAATACTGGACTGGACTGGTAATACCGAATTTTGCCACTAGGTGTCATACATGACTAAGCGGTTCCTGAGGGGAACATAATGAGAGCCTGTGAATGAAATGCGACAGCTCACAAACACATGGTTTGGATCAAATCAAGGATTTGAGTCACAGATCAGATCATTTTTCGGATAATGAAAAAACAACAGGGTTACAGATATACCTCAGGTATACCTTCAGACCAAATCAGGCTTACGGTGATAAGCGCAGGGTTGTGTGGCGGTATGGGAGGACACAACTGGGAGAGTATCATGGTTCGGTCTGTGAATTCTGCCTGGATAGCGACCAGTTTCAGGCTTGGGAGCAACAACTCTTCCAGTACTCTTTTCGAGTTCTTTCTTCCCCCCTGCTGGTGCAGTCTCCTGGCAGCACGATGTTGTTTGACACACCAAAAACATAAAAGAAACCCTGAGCAATTTGGCGGTGGACCGCTGAATGTTTGTGTGTGTCTTTTTTGGCCTTTTTGACAATATCTATTTCATCCTGACACAAACCACATCATGTCAACCAGTGCTTATAGGAAAACATGAGAAACTCCCATTATATGTATTATAGTAGTAGCGTGTATTTATTGCGTCATGTTATACATTTAGTGACTTCAACAACAATACTGTTGACCAGCCAATCTGATTGCTGGCTTACATGATTGGCCACCTCAGTGTGACACTGGGTTGCGCTTCTCCAAAAGTTCAATGTTTCAACTTTTCGGGGGGGTTTTTTCCGGCAAACTTGTGCAGTCTGTAGCCTAAACGCACTACCCCCACTCAAAATGAATGGGAGGACTGGTGTTCTTGCCATAATGGCTGATTTGGCCTGAATGAGGCCTTAGGATTAGAGCTAAATTAACTTAAAAATGCGCTATTTTGGCTCTGATTTGGCCGCCTCTGTGTGTCTGTGGTCACCACTCTATAGTCTCGCTCGATGTCCTGCCCACAGTACTATCTGATTGGTTACATATCACAAGTAACAGCCTATTAGCACTGAAGGCTACTGTGCCACAAACTGTGAGCGAGGGGAGCTGTGTGTCAAAGGGAAGGCAGCATTTATATGTTTATCTCTTTTTCCTGTTCATGTTTTTCTTGTTGTTGTAAAATACTGTTGTCTATTCTACAATGTCCACGCGCGCACACACACACACCCGCTTATCCACATACTCACAATTTATACCTAACAAGTTAATTGAAATATGACCACACTAAGGTTTGTCACTTGGAATGT
>JBBPCS010000130.1:4431876-4444718 GCA_037974645.1 Hollardia meadi
CCCCCCCCCCCCCCCCCCCCCCCCCCCACACACACACACACACACGTCAGTCTCTATTGTTGAAGCCTGTGGTGTTTGCAAGAAGAAGACAGAAGTTACTTTATTCATATTGTTTTTTTGATTATGTAACTAATTATAATATTCATTTTTGGAGCAGTGGTTGTTTCAGGAAGCATTCACAATTAGGAGCTGCAGTTGTCCTCTACTCTTTCATTATTTTATTAATGTACCTATGTATGTTGGAGGAGTTGACAGTGGTGCAGAAAGTCTGACTTCTTACTGCGCTGTTCGAATACACCCAGATGAGGTTTAATCTCAGTCACAATCTCACTTCTCCAACAATGACTGCTACTGCCTGATCAGATGTTTTACTTTCTCCAAACACTACCATACTGAAACTCTCTGGCCCAAACTGCTACCTAATGAGAGGTGCCGCTTGTGTCCACAGGCGCCACCACAGTGACCACCACACCCAGCCAGGCTGCCAGCGCCACTGTGTGGATGAGAACCTAGAACGCAGGAACCACTACTTGGACCTGGCAGGCATCGAAAACTACACATCCCGCTTTGGAGCCGGTTAGTGGACCAGAGCCAGGGGTGTAGAGGGGGAGAGGTAGAGGGGAAAACACAGACCATGGCCCTTTGAAGCCGCATCCAGGGGCCCTCATTACTGTGGCACCTGCTTGGAGCCATTAGGTGGAACTACCAGCCCGCTGCACTCCTCGCCAGTACAAACATCTGGGCTCGGGAGAGCACAATACATCAAGTGTTCAAGGCTAAAGCCCATCAAGAGAACGGGCTGTTTTGAAGTGAAATATTAGGTCTAATAAGCAGCAGCCTTGATCTGATGGTCAGTGATGACATGTGATTATTTTAATGTTGGTCCTGTTAGTAAAGTGCTAACAGAGATCTGCTCTATGTCACACTCTGTCAGAGTTATAGACCTGACGAAAAACTGCCAGAATCTTATTGAGGAAAGTTTCAGTGGATCTTAGCTGGTGACACAATGATTTGCACATAATGATTTATTTTTCTTTCTTTTGTCAGAGCTGTGAGATCCCATGTAATGAATTTCGACATTGACAAGTCTTGTGACAGAATTGTTGTTGTTTATCTGCAATCTTGAAGTGTGTCATTGATTACTGCCTCCTCTGTTCAAATAAATATGTGTGTCTGTCTCCCTCACAGCCCCTGCCGCAGAGCCGACAAAGGCCGAGCCTCAGACCCGGTCATCCAACCAGACACGCTCTCGCTCCCATGAACCAGAAAATGGCCACTCCCATTCCCACCACCGCCGCTTGCAGACTGTTGTGGACACTATCGCTGTGGACAGCCTCCAACCTGCCCCTCGTACGCGAGGCCAGGACTCAGGGAAACACGCCCTCCGTTCTCCTAAGACCCATAGCCGCACACCACCCGCGCAGATCAGTGGCAGGGTGATGAGAAGCCGAGGTGTCCCTCCTCCTCCAGCACTACCCGGCCAGACCCTGCCTCACCAGTCCACAGCCCCCTACCGCAAGCACAAGCAGCGGTCCAAGGAGAGCCAGGGCTACAGGGCCTTAGGCTCTTTGGCAGCTCCCAGACCAGTGGTGGAGAAAGAGCATGTGAGGGACCTGCCCAGCGTGGTGCTGTATGAGGGGGGGCTGGCACAAGTGGTGCAGCGGCATGAGCATCACCACCACCATGAACACCATCACCACTACCACCACTTTTACCAGTCCTGAATTTTTACTTTGCCTGTGATGACTCCTGCAGCTCCACAAAACCCAGCCAGGCCAGCAGACACTGACTGCAGTGAGCTGTCAAATGCTGGGCTACCATACATTGTGCAGCACTGTAGTGGCTCTGCAGTGGAAATAGGACATGGGTGAGAGAGGAGGATCATGGGAGGGGTGTTCCAGTGCTGGGAGGATATCAATCAGTGTTATAAAGAGGTTGGTCAGACACACAAAAGCTTGGGCGTGCAAGCAGGACAGTGATTTAGAGCCACAGTATGGCCAGGACTGAGGATCATGGCTGGGTCTACAATTTAATAAACAACCCAGAAGTTCCTTCCCCCCTTAAGACCCTGTGATCCTCTACCTACTGAATTCTACAGCTCCAAACCAGCACCGCAATCTTTCCAGACCACTAAGCCAAAAGGTTTTTAAGGAAAAGGAGGGATGAGAGGAAGAAAGACTGTGATGTAAAGATGAAAATATATGAAAGAATATAGGTGATAGGAGAGCATGGCATAGCGTGTGTGAGTGTGTGTGTGTAAAACAGTGTGTAAATGTGTTGACACTGGTGTCTATTGAAAAACCACTTGAAGTGCGCTCATGGGTGTGTGAGAATTTAAAGCCAGGCAGGTTTTTGAAGATGAAAATGAAGATTCTGATCCAAGCACACAATAACCCGTAAGCAAAAATTGGAAGGAAGACGCTGAAATGTTATAAAGTAAAAAAAAAAGAACAGAGATCCAAAATCCGCTGCTACCTCTAATTGTATCCTAATTGTTGTTGTTGTAATGATTTTGGCTAAGCATTCAGAGGTTATTTTCAAATTACTTCGAAACTTTTTTGAGAGAAATCGTCTCAAAATCTGCAGTACTGAAGTGTCGAAAAGCTCCTTACTTTTATTAACTAACATTTACTGTACATAAGGTATATATTGTTATCAATTTTATAAGCTTTATTGATAATGTGATATCTTTGTATTCACTATCTGAAGCTTTTATGTTTGTTTTCCTTCACAGCCGCATTTTATAAACCCATTAGGAGCCTCATTTTGACTAGATAGTTTACAACTGTATTGCTCACTCATTCTCACTCCCTCTCTCTGTTTCATACGAGTGATCTAATAATAATGCCCAAATCACTACAATCCCAACTCTCAACAGTGCTGTTCAGGAGCTCCACTTCACATCACTATTATATTTAAGTGCTTGACTGTCTTACCCGCTGATATCATGGAAACATGAGAAAAATAAGTCATTCTTTTTAAGTTACATGACTGTGGTGTAGAATACATATCAAAGCATATTACTCCTGTTCACTTCATGTAAACTAAGCTGTAATTAAATGGCCCTCATGTGTACTAAAATAGCATATTTGCCCGTCCAGTTATCCTATATTGCCCTATAGAATACATCCATTATACAGCTCTTGTGACATTCCTGGAGGTCAGACTATGTGTGTGACAAAAGCTCTCGTTTTAATTTGAATGTCAGCAGTTGAATCACATGTCCTCAGTCCCGTGATACACTCGAAAGCCAAACGAGAGATGGGTTGATCCTGATATCAGTGCTTTTGGCATATTTGCACAAATTGAAAGCCTGCTACATCCAGCCAGTTGGAGGTCGGTGTATTCATTTCTTGAAGGACAGTTTTTTCCCTGCATTTTTTCAAATGCAGAGAAATGTTTTGCTGAGCACTCACCCTAACTCATAGCAGCTCTGTCGTCCAGCCCTTGGCCTGGCCCGGGGACACACGGCTGCTCCCTCTGTTTCCATGGCATCTTGCTGTCCCCCAGCTGTCAGCAGGTCTTTCACCATGCCATCATGTGGCCTCAGAGCTCAGCCAACAAGGCTCTGTTTGTGGTGCAGCAGGGCAAGGGCTCTTTCAGCTGTCCCATTCCTCTGGTGCTGAATAACAGTGGGCCCGGCCCGCAGTCTCCACTAGACCCATAACTCACCACTGCTGAGCTTGTGCCAACACCAGATACTGTCTGTTCATCCTGTCCCATGATGCTCTACGGGTGCTGCAGATGTTTATGCCACAGGCATGCAAGGCAGTGAAGAACTGCAAATGTAAGGCTGCTGATCACCTTGTTGGTTCTTGCTGAGCATGTGTGTTTTCAGCACTTCTCGGGATCACCTTTACAAATGACCTGCCCTTTTGCATCCATAGTCTTTTGTTAGGTGCAGCCTAAATGATCCCGAGGCCCACTAGTGTTCAGACTGTATCCACAGTATTTAGTTGTTAGTCTGCCCTAAGCATGTGCGTGTGTTTGCAACGAGCAAGAATGCAGTGTATGCCAGTCCTGCCCTCAGCCCTGCGGTGTCCTCTCACAGCTGCAGACCGTCCTTTAGCAGAGGCACCAGTCAGTCGGGTCATCACACGCGACCTGGTGGTGGAGATGGCGTCTTTCCCCCCGAGGGGTATCACAGCTGTGCTCCATAGCTCAGCTTCCTCACCTCACGCTGCTTTTCCTGGACAACAGGTCCTTGCTGCTGGAGCCCCCATAATACTGTAACTCTTCTGTCAATGGTTTCACCAGAAATAGTGTTGATACCAGTGTGACGCTCCAATCAAAGTAGTGTGCAAATGTCGGTCTGCTTGTGTGAATGGACAGGCGACTGTTCGTCCTGCTGGGTGGTCCGATTGGACACGGTGAGCGAGAGCTTCTGAAGGAATTTGGGTGAAAAGGCTCGGCTCAGACCCACAGTCAGGTTGCAATTTTTAAACTTCTCTTACCTGCACAGAGTTTTACTGAACAGCCTGAACTCCCTTTTTAATTCCCTGCTCCACAGTCAAACCTGAACTCAAACTAGAAAGCTGTTAAAAACATACTTTTATACTTCAAAGCATCATAGGAGCAACTGGGGGTGATATGCCTTGCTTATGAGCACTGCTGAGAGTTGGGAAAGCAGTTTTCTCACACAGACTTCACCAAATTCTCTGGAAAATAAACTTAAAATAATAATATTAAGGTCTTCAGCTATCTGTGTAAATCTACCTGTTTGACTTTTTTTTTTAATTCAAATTTTGAATGCCTCTTTTTGAAAAAGATTCAAATGGTGTCCCTACATCCACTGTCTCTTCTGCCCTGTTGTATAGAATCTTTAGTATTCAGAGCTACTCCTCCATGTTAACACAGTATGTATTGCACCACTAATTTGCTTTGTTATATCCATGTATCGACATTTTGAAAAATCTGATGTATATAGTGGACTGCACAGAGGATAAACCAGCATCATGTAGAAAGAATATATGGCTTATTTATAATTAATTACAAGCTATGTCACTCTCCTACTGTCAGCTAGTACTCAAATATCCGCCACGCCAATCCCACTTAGCAGGGAGGAATGATTATCTGTCTATAACACAAGCTGTTTCTCTGTCTCCACGCAGACACACGTTCACTTGGTGTTTGTTGTAAAAGAAAGTTGTTTAGCACTAGGTGTTTTTTTCCCTCCTCCCTCCTAATGTTTTTTTTTTCATTGACTTTATTTAGTTTATATAGATTGTATTTGATTAATTGCTTTATTTATTTGATAGCAGATCTGTGCCAAGGGAAATACCCTTTTATTAAAGTATGAACCTGTTCCTAAACACACTGACTTCTTGGATCATTTTGTTTTATTTTTTACACTTAGTTTGCATATTACTGTGTAGATTTGCCCAGTGCATATGTGTTAAGTGTTTATTTACAAAAATCCATTCTTCAAATCAAAAGTGTACAAGAAAACAAAACATACATTTTAAGATATCTTACCAAAACAACCCACCACTTGATTGCGCACGCACGCACACACGTGCGCACGATTGAGGAAAATAAAAACAGATATCTGTTTTTGCAAATAAACCCTTCATTTACAATATGGACATACATTATTACTTCTATCCCTTTAAAATACCAGTTGAAGTATTAGTATGCCAGATGTAATTTTGGGAATTAAATTAATGTCTTTCTTGATGAGAGTTAGATGAATGGATCGATGCCATGGGTGGCATCAGTAAGAAAACAAATAATCAAAATCGCCCAAAATGTCGAACAATTCCATAACTGTAACTAAAACTTTCACTCATCAAACATCAAATGTTTCAACATGTTCTGAAATGACATGTTGCATTTTGGGGGGGGGGTGTCTCAGCCTCTTCAAACGTAATGCACAAATGTCATTGGCTCATGGGGTCATGGTGTCAGTAGTTGACCTTTACCTGCTCTTTGTAAAAAGGGGCAACCTTTTCTTGCGAAATTTTTATGATCTTTCATCAGATATTTGTTCTATTTGTAATTAAACCATCCATCCATATCTATATTTATCATGTGCAGGGTTCACGAACCACCACTCATAAACTATATTAATACCTACAGTTTCTCCATTTTTACCTGACCCACACAGGCACAGGGAGAACGTGCACAATCCACACAGAGGTCTTTCTGTGAAGTGACGCTGCTATCCACTGCACAATGTGGACCTTTAAGATCAAAACAAGATGAAAGCAAATTTGAGAGAGGGCCTCCACTATTTAGGACAACAACTGTTTCCTGGTATACTGTTATAAATCAGACCAAATTCTTACTTTGTTTGCCTCTGAAAAAAAAAAAAATTCAGATCAGGTTCTTGTGCATTTTTTCCTTTGATCTCCTTTTTTTATTTCTAATTTCCAAGATGTCAGCTGGATGTGATGAGTATGTGGTGTCACAGAAGGCTCCCAAATCTGGCTGACCACAGCTGCTCACCACGTCACAGTCACTACATGCATGCGCACGCACGCACGCACGCACGCACGCACGCACGCACGCACACACACACACACACACACACACACACACACACACACACTTTCATCTGCAGCTTAGCAGCTTATCTCTGGTCGGGGCAACCGCAGAGAGTCTGCCTCTTGGCAATGTGATACGCCTTCCTCTCACGAACACGGCTGTTTGTGTAAGCAAGGCAGTGCAACCTGCACAACTTTTATCATCATTACAAATGCTTTCTATCCTAACACAGCCTACCGGGTTGTTATTACGGCCGCTTTACACATTTCAGCTACTGAAAGCATCAGAGGTGTTTAGTAAGTTTGCTCTCAAATGTTGTAGGAAGCTGTCACATTACAGAAAAAAATATATTTGCATAATATTTAGAATACTATGTGAACTTTCATGCCAATGTGATATATTTTAAATATGTGGTAAGTACATACTTTCTGATAAAAACAAATCTCTTAATTTCCACTATTTTGTTTTATTTATTTTGGAACCACAACACTTTTTAAAATCAGTTTATGAGGTGAATGAATGTTTTCTGCTGGGGTTTAAAATCAAGCTAGATGTCTACAGTCAGCAACAAAGCAATCAGAAATCTGATTTTGAGAAATCTCCACATGGCTGGACATTTACAGGGATTAGATGCTCTTTGAAAAAAATCACCCCCTACGACGAGGTAGGCTTACTTTTGCTTATCCTGGAGATTTCTCTTTTCCGGCTTGAGTCGCACATTCGCATACAAATTAGAACAAAAGAATTGTGCCACCTATGAGTGAAAACAGCCTCCCCACTTCATTAAGCCTTGCAAAGTTTTCAGGATGGACTTTTTTTGGATGAAAACATTGCACAGCTTGCATCATACAGTTCTGTTTATCTTGGCATATATTTACAATGATGTGTTGCTGTACCGGAAGTTACTAGAGATATAAATGGTCAGGATGACGATACCATTCAGTGTTCAGCTTCATTGCCTGCTCACTAAAGGTTTTTTTGTTAGCATTGTGGGAAGTAGATGGAGAAAAACAAAGTATTTGAAGTAATTTAAGGATTTAACAAGCACTTGGCAAGGCTCGTAAATTCAGTGCTTGCTGTGCCTAAAACTGCTTTTCTGTATTTGCCATAACTAATAAATGCTTTGAAAGCTACACACTCCACAGGGAGAAGAAAACACAAGTTGGAGCAACGGTCAAAAAAGTAATTATGGTTAAATGTTGAGCAGTATTTTCATTACATATAAAAGTTCCATCTAATTTCATTCCATATGTTCAGTGTAAAGGGTCACATTTAATGCAGTGTTTTTCTATTAAATATGAATAAGTTAAATAACTTGAGTGTTATTACTTACAGGAGACAGTAACACATTTTAAATGCATTACTTTTATGTAAAATTCTTGAGTAATAAACAGTTGAATAAACACATTGTGTTTATGTAGAAGTTGTCCTTAAATTTATATATATTCATTGAATAAACACATAATGCTTACGTTAAAGTTTGCATTAATTTAATTTAATTTAAACAAAGTTAAACTTGATTTTAAAAAAACTGTATTAACTGTGACCCTTTGAACTTCTAACTTTCTATCTAATAAAATTAGATGGAAAATTTATATGCAGTTAAAATACTTAAAGTCAACATTTGAGCATTATTATGTTTTTGAGTGTAACCTGCATATCACCATGTAGAATCTTTAAGATAAAAGTTGTTAAACCTCAAGCCCATCAAACAATTATTAACCCTAAACTAAGTTATAGGAGTTACAACCATTTTTACTTGACTGAATGCAAATTAAAGTTTATGCTGCATTCTTTTGTTGTTGTGTGAAATGCAAATTATGCACTACACATGCAGGATTCTCTTTTTCCTCTGGAGTGATTTGAAAAAAAAAAATGCTCAAAACTTTCCTTCCTTGCATCTTCATTTCATGTCTTAGATGCTATATAGCCAAAGGGGCCTATTCCTACTGTATCCTCCTGCATACTCTCTTCTCTGTATCCTGGCATGAGACTTTTTCTTTTTGACATTTTCTTCATTTTTATACTTATATACTTTGATCTGCGCTCCTTTCAACTCTTCACATACAATATGTTGGTAACAGTCTTGGTTTTCATTGAGATTTTTTTCCTCTTGTGCAGAGTTACGGTTGGATAATGCATTCACGCCATTTGAAATGACAGCACTGGAGACGTGTCCTTCCTCTCATCTCTTTGGTTCGGGACTCTTCATCAGTGTGCCAGGTAAGAGAGTGAGGGGTGTACAACATGTTTTACAAGTTCAAAGATTCCTTTGGAGTCTACACGTGCTGGTCCCAGGAGGTCTACCAGCCCTCACATGCTTTCTACATTGCATTACATTTAATTTCAACCACTATGTAATTACTGTACTATTAATGTTATACTATACATACATGGTTTTCTTTACACTATATCAGTTCTTTCTTCTTGCTTTTTGCATAAAAAGTGTAATCCTAACATACTGTAGCATAACCTTAACAGTAAAAGTAGAGTGAATCATTCCCTCAAAGGGGGAGATAACACCAAGCTTTGAAATCATATTACACAAAATGTACAAATGTCTGAGAAGCATCCACTGTGTTCATCAGTATTGCTATCCACCGCTGGAACATAAAAAAGTACACTTACGTACTATACTTAAACACAATTTGGAGGAACTTGTTTGTTTGTTAGTGAAAGCCCTCACATGGCCCCAGGTTTGTGGCTTGCCCTAAGCTGCTGGTTGTGTTTTGTGTCCCCCTCCTGGTCCTGGTAAGTGGAGATTATAGTGTAACTGGGTGTACCTGAACATTCCGTCCAGTGTGCATTTAGAATCAGCCGTCCCGTCCCCATATTTCTCTCCCACTGTGATCCCCCTTGCTTCACCATACAACACTTTCATATATCCACTTACAAACACTACTGATCCACTGATTGACCATTTCATACATTTAGTTAATGTATTCTGTTGCCACTTTTTTACATGGCCTAAGATCTGAATTGTGACATGTTATATAATTATTGTTTTGTGTATTGCGTGGCTGTGCCCGCTTCCATGTCCAGGTGTAACTTCATGGTGGAATCCAACTTTCCCTTAACCATTTTGAGTTGCAAAAAAAAAAGAGAAAGAAAGAGAAAGGTCTGTGTATATGAGATAAACATACAGTACATATATTCAGAAAAGAAAGAGAGCAGATGGAAACAGCGAGGTCTCACACATGCTCGGGTTGTGGGGCGCGCATGCCCGCAGAAGATGGGCACAATCAATCTGTGTCGTGCCTTGGCCATAGCAACGCCATTACAGCCCAAGAGGACCCTCCCTCATGCATGAATAACTTTATCATGCCAGCTTGTACTAGGGAGGCAAGATGCCTCTTATTTAAAGGGAAAAGGCCAGCCATTTCCACTAGGTCAAGCCCTGCTCATCCTGGTGAGTGAAGGGGTTGGGGCAGGGATGACAGTCAGGCCGCACCCCTTTGATGAAGAAAAGAGCACAGTCATAGAGGAGGAAGAGGAGCGGGATAGTGTTGATATTGAATCCTTGTTCCCAGATAAAGAAGAGGGAGACGTCCCCTCTCACAGGGCCAACTCACTAGGGCTCTGGTGGAAAGGGCTTCTAGAGCCCTTGGTCTCGACCCCTCAACAGAGGGTGACTAGAGTGCTACAGTTCAGTTCCAAATATCATACTCTTATCTATTTATCTCCAGAGCTGGAATGTCAATTGGAGTCCAGTGCCTAAAGCTTTCAATATAAAAGAGAAGAAAGGATCAATAGGTGTTGATGGATTCCTTAATTCCTTCAATTCGCTCCTCAAATCTTTTTATGAAAGCCTTTGGAAATGTTTGGCTTTTATTTATGCTGTTTTTATGTCTAATTATTTTATTTTATTTTATTGTTTTTACTCTATGTTTTTGTCCTTTTAGTATTATTTTAATTTGCCTTCTGTTTGTTAAATCACTTTGTAACCTTGTTAAGAAAAGTGCTATATAAATAAAGTTATTACTATTATTATTATAATTCTCAGCTATGTGAACAAAGGTCAGTAGTTTACGACACGGGAAGCGCTGTCTGATCAAATGGACATGATCGTTTATAGATGAATGCTACCTACAGCAATTACAGTGAGCAATGACTCTGAGAATCATCCTCCAGGGACCTGTACATCTGTATACACTGAAGGAAATCAAGAGCACCAATAAGCTCTCTCAGTAATGCACAGCACAGATATATTTAAGATCAACAATCTTAAAATTTTCATTTTACTCTAATAACTGCCAGTGCCCATGAGGATATTAATTTGTATTAATGTATGGTATGCACATGTGCCTAACAAGTTAATCAGGGTATGAGAAGCTAAACACGATTTTGCTGAACAGTAAATCAAAGACTAAAAGATTATCATACATCAAACATTACTTATATGTTTTTTAAATTTCATTTAGTTGAATGTAATCTTTTCAGAGAGTATAGCCACACCTCTGGCTTTTCCATATTCAGAACAGCTGGTGACTCTTACTGAAAAATTCAACATTAAACACGGCTAAAATGGGATGAATCCTTTTTGTGCATGTGTACCATGCTTTATTTCTGTAGTTGCGAGACACAGTTCCAGGCAATGGTCTTTTTGGGTAGAAATAAAACCCTATATCTATGTTGCCACTAGCAAAAAAAGCAATGGTATTGACTTTAATATGGGGAAATGAGAGGATGCCACAATATGTTCTGCGTGCTTTGTTTCCAGCAGATAGACAGAGAGCTTTGAAGTGTGGATTGGCACAGCAGGGTGCTAGCGTCTGTAAAGGCAAGATGCTAAACGCTAAGTATGAGGAGGACATGAGGTAGTCCTATTACCAATACAGAAGCAAAGAGAAAAAAAGGCAAATCCAATGATAATGTACATCTGTTCCAGTGAATTTATGAGCTTTGAACATTTTTTTCATGTGGGATAAGTGGATCCTTCTTCTTACAGTATCTCAGAACTTCAAAGCAGATTCGCTTTGGATAATGCAAATGATTGGAATATGTGGGTTCCTGCCTACTCAAGAGCATGAAAAGAAAGAGGGGAAAGGAAGAATTAAAGCTAATTGGCATAGCGACCTTTTATGTGTGGAAAGAAGGGCAAAAATAAAGCACTTCAATTATTGTCAAGTTCATTCAATTAGGAAACAAGCTGACACCGTGCTAAAGTTCAGTGTGCCCGACCCCGTAGCCATTTGCATTAAATGTCACTTTTCACCGTTCCCTTCTTATATGCGATGAAATTATAATTAGCAGGATTAAATCCACCCAATAATCACCAAGCTGGCACTAGAGAGAGAGGCTGCCTTGTTCAGCGCTGATGCTGTGGTGGCCTGGGCCTGCATGGCTGTAGAATCTGTTGGTCCAATGTGTTGCTGTTCATGCACAGTGCTTGTATTATTAATCCCATCAAATATGTGTAACCCAGGTCACAAAGAGTTAACAACACGGAAGTGCCTTAACCAATCAGAACGCAGGTCCGCAGCACCGCAGGTAGGCTAGACAGCAAACGCTAGTCAGACGCTAGGTGACACTGTAGAGAGAAGACCAACTTGCTGAACGGTAAAAATGTAACTCATGCAAAACAGTAAAAACACAATATAATTTTGGCAAATCAGAACGGTAACAGCCTGTACTTTGTTGTAAGCTCGTAGATGTGTGTGTGTGTGAGAGGCCCCGCTCACTGAAACCTGCCGAGTGACACAGAGGAACTCGAACTCGAATTGGTGAGTTGTGGTGAAAATAAATGCTGCGCCATGAGGTGCTAGGCTAAGCTAGCGGGTCCAAGTGAATAGGCCTAGAGCTAACAACATTAGCACTAAGTGATGAACAGTGCAATTAGCTGACTGTTGTAGAGCTAAAGTAATTTAAAGGTGCAGTGTGTAAGATTTACAGGGATCTATTGGTATAAATGGGATATAATATGCATAATTATATTTTAATTAGTGTATACTCACCTGAAACTAATAATTGTTGTATTTTTGTGCGCTTAGAATATTCCATTTATATCTACATAGGGAGCGGGTCTCCACTTCCATGGAGGCCGCCATGTTGCGCTGCCATGTTTCTACAGTAGCCCAAAACGGGCAAACCGAACCAAATAGGGCCTTTCACGTTTTTACGTTGACGCCGCAGCTTGTTTACGGAAGTAGAGGAAAGACGAAGAGGAAGAAAGGAGTGAGTGAGAGGGTGGCGGTAATGCACCTAATACGCGGGTTGCCAACTGCCGTTAAAAAAAAGAGAAGAAGAAGAAGAAGAAGGAGCGAGTGTTTGCTGGCATCATATCTTTTGTCGTGAGAAATTTGAGAACCAACGTTTCAACAAATGGAGGATCATACTTATTATTTAGCACAAGAAAA
>JBBPCS010000130.1:4450076-4463040 GCA_037974645.1 Hollardia meadi
ACACACACACACACACACACACACACACACACACACACACACACACACACACACACACACACACACACACAGTGAAGATACTTACAAATTACAATCTAACATCTGCACCATCTTGTCAATGCTTCTTGTTTTTTTCTACACTATTCTGCTTTGCCCCTGCCTTTTTTTTTGTATCTATTTTGTTGTTCTCTTATTCTTTAATGTCTTTCCCCATTACCATTTTTACCTTTCTCCCCTTTACAATTTGTGTAAATCAGTCCCATTTTCTCACAATAAAAATAAAAATAAAATAATAATAATAATAAATCTGTTGCCATTCACATGTCAATCAGGCAAGGCGTTTGCTTGACCATGTGAGATCAAAAGGAGAATCAGCAGCAAACGTCGTGCTGCAGTTCACTCAGCAAAAGCAGGAATCTGGATACCCACTGAACCAGGAGAAACTGACTCTTTCCAAAGGTATGACATTATTATAAACATGCCAAAAACTATTACAGTATGTAATTATATAGACGACTGTAATAGGAGATTATATGTGCAAGCTAAGCCTTTAGCAGATGCATGTCCATATAAAATGTATTCACTTCCTTGGTGGACTTCCAAAAAGAGAACTTGATTAAAAAATGGCTCATTAAAAAATGAAAACAACAGTTGTCAGCGCACCACATTTCAGATATACAGTATTATAATTTTACAGTGCTGTGGATTTACTGTGGTTTATCTCATATGTATGTTTTCTGTCACAGAGTTCTTAAAGTATCAGAAGAAGCTCAGCAGTTCTGTATCTGCCCAGTCTTGCTTTCTCAGTACTTATGGAGGGACCAGTCACATGTCTCTGGATGACATCTACACTGAAGGCCAGCTGGAACTAGTTCATGACTGTGCTGATGTCCACGGACCTTTGGGCCTGGAGGACATCGTCGGTATGGCTGGTACAGTGAATGAGGAGGCCGACACAGTGCTAGTGTCTGGGGAGGCAGGCAGTGGGAAAAGCACCTTACTGCAGAGGCTGCACTTGCTGTGGGCTCGGAGGGCAGCCCTTCAGGAATTTCTCCTTCTGTTGCCATTCAGCTGTCGCAGGTTGAACTCAGAGCACAGGGAACTCTCTGTCCAAGAACTGCTGTTTCAGCAGTGCTGCTGGCCAGACAGAGAACAGGAAGAGATTTTCCAGTTTATCCTGGACAACCCACATCTCATCATCTTCACTTTTGATGGCCTGGATGAGCTCAAGCAGAGCTTTTCAGATGAACACAGGCTCTGCTGCCCCACCCAGCGTGCACCTGTACATATTCTATTATTCAACCTAATCCAGGGTTCCCTTATGAAGGGAGTGCGAAAAGTAGTAACAAGTCGCCCAGAGGCAGCGGGTCCTGTGTTAAGGAAACATCTTCGCAAAGAGGTCCTCTTGAAAGGCTTTTCTCCAAGTGGGATTGACTGTTTTGTAAGGAAGCATCACAGTGACCCCACTGTGGCCAATAAGGTTTTGGAATCCCTACAGACAAACACTGCCTTACTCGGACTATGTCATAGTCCAGTCCTCTGCTGGATTGTCTCACAGTGCCATAAGGAGCTGCTAGGCTGTGGAGAGGGCAGCCCACAAACAATCACAGACGTGTACCTAATGATCTTAGAGCACTTCTTCCAGCACCAAAGCTCCCTGAAAAGCGGTGCCGTGATCGGTTGGTTTCAGAAGTACCTAGAAACAGTCTTGCATCTAGGGCAGCTTGCCTTTGAGGGGATAGTAACCACCTGTTACATCTTCTCAGGTACAGACCTGGAGACATGTGGTGTAACTGAAAAGGATATCTGCCTGGGCTTTCTCATTCAAAGCAACAGTATGTCCTCCACCCACAGTAAACGCTATGAATTCCTTCATGTGACTATACAGTGTTTCTTTGCTGCTCTGTACATTGTTTTGTCAAACCACATGGACCGGACTATCTCTAAGCTCTTTGAGCTGAAGAACATGAAGGAGACAGGTGTGCGCATTGCATGCTTCAGGGCCTGCTTGCCTTCCACTTATCGACAAGAGTGGGCTTTAGATGGGGAAGCTACAGCAGCTGAAACACCAAATCTGCAAATCACAGCCACCTTCGTGTCAGGACTACTGTCCCAGCGCCATCAAAGCCTGTGGCTACACTGCTGCCCCAGGGCTGTGATGGAGAAGAGGGTCCGACAGGTGGTGAAATGTCTGTCCAAAGGCATGCAGAAACACTTCAAGTCTATCCCTCAACCTGTAGAGGGGGAGAAGAAGAGCATGCATGCAATGCCAGGCTTTGTCTGGCTTATCAAATGCATCTATGAGATGCAGGAAAGCAGGATTGCCAAAGATGCCATGAGTAAGTTGGAGGTGGACCACTTAAAACTGACCTACTGTAACATTGGTCCTGTGGAGTGCACTGCACTAGCCTATGTGCTGCAGCATTTAAGCAATCCTGTAGGCCTCCAACTGGACAACAACTCTGTAGGTGATGTTGGGGTGGAGCAGCTTCTTCCCTGCATGCACATTTGTAATTCTCTGTAGTGAGTATGAAAAGGTTACATTTTCCCTCCTATCTAATTAATTATAGTGATCTAAGCTTATGCAATAGTATTTACTACAGGGCAGAAAAATACATGTTATGCTTAAATGTATTTCTCCTTTATCAGCCTCAGGAATAATAACATTACAGATGAAGGGATCCGCAAACTGATTGCCAAAGGTATCCAGTGTGATAACTTCCGGAAAATTGCGTAAGTATTGTCAAGATGATTAATTATTAACGCTATCATGAAATGACGTTTGATGAATTATCTTTTTTATAATCGTTTTGTCTCTCTCTAGGCTCTTCAACAACAAGCTAACTGATTCTTGCACACAGCATTTTTCTCATCTTCTAAAGACCAAGCAGGATTTCCTTTCTCTACGGTCAGCACAAACAGTATAGCCTATTTCTCATCGGATGTGACATTTATATGAAACTACAATCTGCACTACAACAGCAAATTAACTTTTTTTTCAGGCTAGGCAACAATAATATAACAGCAGAAGGAGCAAAGCAGCTGGCAGAGGGACTTAGAGTGAACCATTCACTGCAGTTTTTAGGGTAAAATTTAGATGCAAAATTCCATGCATCCTACTGTTGGTGCATTTCCCATAACTACTCTTTGTTTGTGTTCCCAGGCTTTGGGGCAATAAGGTAGGTGATGCAGGAGCAGAGGCCATTGCCATAGCCCTGGAGAACAGCACATCTCTGGTGTGGCTGAGGTAATATTTGCTTTCAATACTGGCACATATTAGGTAGACAATTATAAAATTATGCTTATGTTTGAGGTTGCAAAATGACCACATTGAGTTGTACAATATGTTTTACTGTATGTAATGGCAGCTTGGTAGGCAATGGTATAGGGAGTGCAGGAGCGTGTGCCCTCGCCAACATTATCAAGAACAGTGTGTCACTGGAAGAGCTTTGGTAAGTGTTGGAAACAATTTATATGTGTATTGACAAGACACAACATTTGTATTAGCCGAATGGCCGATTTGACATTTGAGCACTAACTGTACAGAAGTGCTGAAATGACTCCACCCTCTCTCTACCCTCTTATTTCCTGTAAAAGGTTGACAGAGAACTGCATAACCAGAACAGGGGTGGAATGTCTGATTCAAGCCCTAGAACATAATACTCATGTGAAATCAATATGGTACGTGATGAATAAAGAGATACATACTCACATATACAAAAATTCCTGTTTTTTATGTGGTTAGTGTATGATTAGTGGTTGTCTACATCCTGGATTTGGGGCAATTCATGGCTGTACTGCTGGTTTCAGTGCAAAGAAAAAACAAAACAAAAACTGTGGTTGTTGACATGCATCCTATTTTGGCCAAATGAAAATGTAACTTTGGCTTTAAACTTTGTTTCTATTTCCAAACTGCATGTGAATTGTCACTGATTGATTTGTGTCTTTTCCTACTACATTGCAGGCTGAGAAACAATGACCTCAGTTTGGAGGAAGTAGAGGAGATGACACAACGTGAATCAAGACTGATCTTCTGATTTTGCAAGAAATTGTCTAGGGACTATGTATTGCTTGAAGAACGTTTTTGTATTTATATGTATTTAGATATTTTATATAAAAATGTGAAATGCTAAATTGTTATTTCGATTTTCTATAGTGGATAAGAAATGCCACTTTTCAGGTTATATCCAAACACACAAAATATCTCCACATTGGATATTATTAATAACAAGGTTTGTACAAATTTATTGTATAAAAAGAAGCAGTTTGTCTACTGAAAATAAGTTGCCTGCAGTCAGTAATGAAAATAGTCTGTTAAGTGTTGTTTTGAGGTATGATTTGAAAGCTAGTTTCAGATTTAAAAAAACGTATCCAAAACACATAATCATCTTAGAAAATATGACACATTGATATAGCCTATACATTAAACCTCCCAACCTATATATAAAGCTGCAGTAAATTGCTGATGATAATTTAATTCCTGTTAATTTAGTTTACCTGTTAATCTATCTTACTTGTTATGAAGTAGTTTTTTTTTATTATTTTGTATTGCTTCTTTTATTTACATAAAATACTCCTTCCACCACTACCTATAGTTGACCACACAGCCTCATCTGCGCTGAAAGCTACACTTCAACCTAACTACGTGTTCTGCCATTCATGGGAAAACCCCATAGAGTGAGGCTTGGTTACAAACAAATGAACAGCCAATCAGCGCTTGAGAACGCAGCGAATGACCAATGCCTGTCAGGGGGTGCAATGATGTCATTAAGTTTCGTGAGGTCGTCTACTGTAAATAATATGTAATAGCTGTAGCGATACACTGTATTATTTCACGTATTTCACATGGAGAACAGATTTATCTAAATGTTGATAGCGTACTGTAGAGGGTGGCAGTCCTCTGCCAGCCTGCTTGCTGTCGAGCAGCTCGCTAGGCTAACTTTAGCGTGATACTAGCACATGCTAACCATTAGCTAATCAGAGGTTATTACGGGAGGAATCTAACGCTAGCTTCTCCTCTGGGGCCTGTGATTGAGATGGCCATTTGAAATGACAGGCATCCGCTCTAACTGAACTGACGCGTATCAAAGGTAAGGTGTCCATGCCGTAAGCATTGAACGTAAATGGTGCTTTTTAGCTGGCGGCACGTTAGCTACTTCCCTCTCTTAAAGGGCCTTTGACAGCTTTTGCCTGGTGATGACACACTGTGCTTGGGTTGTCAGGGAAAATGTCATGATATTGCTGTCAGAGACACTAGAATAAACACAATTGTATTGAAGTTTGTGGTTGTCACCTCATAGAACACGCTAAATATGTGAATGGCAGATAAGGGAAGCGCTAACCCATGTCAGGTTGAAATTAGTTTCAATTTTCTACCTGTTTTTTGTTTGTTTTTTTAGCTCTACGACGTCAGCCATAACAATTTTGTCTTAATGTTTATATGTTGATACGCTGATGTTACACAGTCCTTTTAAAAATAACAATATAACAACAGAGTTAATATTTTATAAATAATGCTTGAAACGAATGATTTGATGTAGTGGGAGTGTGCTGGTGCTGTTGACACTGTCGGGCTGGTGATCATCATATCTGTGGTGTCATCAGGGGAAATCCACTTGTCTGGTATCTGAGTCTTGCCCCGGGTGTCAACGGTCTGCTCACCCTTTATTTTTAGATAATTCAAATGAGTATATATGAGTAATATCACACGAGGTTCTGGCTAAAAACATGGGCTGACTGGGCAGTGACCTTTTGACCATAGATTTCTCACAACAAACCACAACAAGCAAAGTGGGTCAGAAAACTGTCAATTACAAATCAGTAATCAGCGAATACAGACTAAAGTTATATTGCAGATTTGAATCTGTTTTTGTGTATCTTTATCAGGAGGTCAGCATTTTTGTTTTTACCAAATGTGCAATCATGGTTAGTAGTTTCTTATTTCAATATCGCTCGTCATCAGCTACTGATTAATCTATCTCTCTCCACTTCTTAATGCCAAAGTCTACTTTTAGACTAAAGAAACACATATTCAGTAGCATATAGTGCTAGTTACTTGGTTTTAGCCTGTGTTTATGAATGAGATATAAGAAATAGTTTGTGTATCATAGCAATCCTATATACACAACTTACCTGGTGCATTGAGTAGCAACTTCAACAGCATTGTTTGGAACAAATCACTATTAGAGACTATAATGTCTTAAGTGAAATGTAAAATACATAAAACAAACAATTAGCAACTACACTGCTGAAATGATATTGATTGCCTTTAACAGTCCAGACTGAGTGTCCAGAGGAAACTGGAACTGTGAATTTCTGAACGACAGTTCAGATGATGTGTGACCTTTCAGGGTGCGAAAGGTCATATATGGGTGCGACCCTATAAACGCACCCATATATATAGCTTAACAAGCAGCTGGCTAATCATTACTTTTAATCATTAACCCATGTTTGTATAATTTAGTCAACTCCGTGTGGGCTCTAGGCTACTCGCATACATAAGATATCTGAGGCGGATGGGGCAATGAAGAGACAAACTACGAGGTAGGCAGTTAAATACGGTGCATTTCGTCATGCACTTTGACTATATGTTTGGAAAGATTCTTTGTCTTTCCGCCCTACGTGCAAAAAACTTTGTGTTAAGGAGCATTTACAGTATTTACTTTAGCAAAATTTAACCACAGTTTTGAGCGTTTAATTGTCTCTGCCATTTTCACTAAGAGCAGGGCCTATGTGTGTGGCACAGAAACCTGCCCCTCACACATACGATAGGCTCAGAGAGAGACATCTCTCTTCTGGATTGGGAAAAGGTATCATAGATTAATTTTTCCAGATTCGACAGCAGACCGTCGGAGGTCATCGATACTATGGTCTTAAATAATTCAGCCTCCGGGGCTTGTAAAATATTTAAAACCAGCTTTCACTCATTTCAATTGTATGTGTCTCGTTTTCCTTGAATACATTTTTTTTAAAGGTGGTCATTTGTTTCTTGCTCCTACAGACCAGAGGTCAAGCTTGCCTTGATGTTGGACGTCCTGCTTAGCATGCAGCCATGAGCTCTGCCCTGTGGAGCCAGGAGAAGCCCAGTGGCGGCTTCAGGGAGGACTGGCGCTTTTACATGGTCATAAAGGAGTGTACAGTGGAGAAGCCTCCCCAGAAGACCCTAAGGATCCCACGTGGCAGTCTTGGTCAGGCCTGCCAGGAGCGCAACAGCCTAGGGCGAACACTGACCCCATGCAAGGGCAAGAAAAGTCTCCGCATCCTGGACCAGACCAACGTGGTGCTGAGCCTGGACGAGCGGGATGTGCTGGAGCTGGATGAGAAGCTGGCTGAGCTGCTGTTCCCCATTACCAACTGTGAGGAGCGATATGCCCTGCTCTGCAACAAGTCACGGCTGGAACGCGTCCGTGATATTGACTGTGGTTCGAAGGTGCGCGTCCAGCTGCGCTCAGGGGATGAACCTCTGCCTGGTGTGGTCCGCTTCAAGGGCTCGCTGCTCCCTGACAGAGCCCTCTCTGGAATCTGGTTTGGAGTAGAGCTGCTGGTGAGAACTCTTGTATCTTTTGTTTTATTTTTTGGAGAGGAGGACATGTAGTTATTTTGTTTTCCCTCTGTGATCATTGTGCATGGGAGCACCACTACAGTAGAAATAGGGTCCATCCAGATCGATGGATCGATTCAATGATCCAATATGATTAATGCAATATTATCTTAAAATATTTGTAAATGAACTGTTGATTTTAAAGACCCCCTCCACTGAAAAATGTGTTTTCATATGTTTACATCCCCTGAAATGTCTAACCTGGACTATACTGACTTGTATCTGTTCACAGTTTGTCACTAGAAAAGTGTTTTCACATTCCTCTAGTGAAGGGGGAGATGTCTGAGCACTTCCTAAAAATATGAGATTCAAACACACCAGGCGAGCTAGATTTGGCACATCACAAATACGAAAGCCAATCACTGCCTAATTTGCAAATACTACTACTGCCACTACTACTGAGCACCACTAATTTATTTACCCAGATCCTCTCTGCACACACATGCAAGGGTCTTGTCAGTCTCATGTGTGCCTTGTCACCTTGCACTTGTATGTTGTTGAAAAGTTGTAAATGCAACTTGTAGCACATTTGGAGCAAAATGGAGCCGGAAACGAGTAGAGCAATTTTGGTGACTGTTTAGAGCTTAGAGCACATGGTAGTGCTGCCAAGCCCAAAAAGCTAAATATTTACATTTTTTGTGACATTTGCTATGAGAATGTCAAATCTTGTGCATCATATAGCTACGTTGTGACATGTGGGAAAGGTGTGATTAAATGAAGTGAATGTTGGACTTTCAGACTTAGTTGTTTGACATCAAAATATTTGGGTTATATTCCACAAATAAAAAATGTATGGCCAATTTCTGCCCCTTGTTAAACTTTATTGATAGTCTGGCTTCAAATGTTGTTTTAGAGCAGACTGAAACAAAGCTGCAGTGTTTTGACTGACATGAGGGTGAGCAGATGATGACAACATTTTAACTTTTGTGTCAGCCATTCCTTTGGGATTCATTCTGTACTGTGTGTACAGCACAGTAAGTAACAAATACAAAGGATTGCTTATTGCAGCACAATGTTGTTTTTATTCTGAGTCCAGCTGTAGTCCTCTTGAGTGGGCTGATGGAGCTCAAGCTTTTAGACTGTAGCTCAATATAAAGGCCTCAAAGTTTGCACATATGCTTTAGAGAACATTTTGATTGCATAGCATTGACCAAATACTGTGTTCCTTTTGCTAATATGCAGCAATAATAGCAATTCAGCACTTTTTTCATATCTAAAGCCTGCATGTGTGCAAAGAAGCACAATATGTTACAGTGTGGTTTTTGAGAGTACCCAGTATCTGTACTAGACATTTATCAATGTATTTATCATCGCATCGAGTCAAGTCATATTCCTGCTGCAGTAATCGATCATATGCTCTTACAGCTTAATGATGTTGACTTCCCTTCACTGATGAATGCTGAGCAAGCAGCCTCACTAACTCCCTTACTTATTATGACAAAACGTTGCTCATCCCCCTTTGCTCCTGTTCTGTCTCGCTCTCTACACTCATCTCATCCTCTTTGCTTTACGTCCATCTGCCAGGAGGAGGGCCGGGGCCAGGGCTTCACGGAGGGCTCCTACCAGGGCCGCCAACTATTCCGCTGCGAGGACGAGTGTGGCGTGTTTGTGGCACTGGACAAGCTTGAACTCTGGGAGGACGATGATGACGAAGCCTTGGGCGAGCTGGAGGTGGAAGAGGACCAGGACTTCCGCCCACTTGAGATCAACTCCAGGGTCTTGGTGCAAACCAGGGATGGACCAGAAAGAGGCACCATCATTTTTTGTGACCTGCTGCCAGGCAATGAGAGTCTTGGCTACTACGTGGGAGTTGACATGGTAAGTAAGGCTGTCTCTGTGTCAAGAAGACAGGTGCAGGGAATACAAAACCTGTGAATAAACTACAACTGGTCCCAACCAAGAAATGGACTGGTACATAAAACCTCTTTAAAAGGCAATTTGACGATTGTACACAGTTTTTGTACAGATTAAAATGAGATACGATATTTTAATCTGTGAGCTTTACAAGGAGCAAGAAAGAACTGATTGATAAATTGATTTCCCAAAATGTCATAAATGCAGTTCATATCTTTATTTTAATGCACTTCTTTCAAGAAATATTTTTTTTGCACTTTAAATTAAACTATGTAACTTATTTTATAGTTTGAACATCATAGATTTATGTCATGTGCATGGTTACGACTGGCCTGACTTACTAAGATTTTGTCCACATTAAGCTGGTTACATTTGTAAACACATTTTCCCCTCTGTTTTAGCTCAATAAAACTAAAATAGAGCTTTTTCCAAAATGGCTTTCAGAGTGTATAAATCTTAAAATGCCATCTTGGTGTTTCAGTGTGTTCGGTGTGAACTGAACTTTTGCAAAACAACGGCACAAGCCAGCTCAGTCAGGGTCAAGGGCTTAATAAGTGAATAAAGCAAGTCGTCTCTAACTTAGTCTGTGTGTTAGGGGTTAGTGTTGTATATGTTGTTGTAATATGTATTTATGATTTCATCACAGTAGTGCAGGAGCTTGGAAAAGACAATGAGGAAGTCTATCTGCCATTGCTTTGGGTTCATTGGCCTATAATGCAAATAAAACATATTCAGGAAGGAAAATTTACTCCCATATTTAAAAATCTACATCTTCAGATGCTACATTGGGGTTTAATTTCATCATATTTATAAGGTGTTGTTACCTGGTCAGCGGGACATTTACATTCAGGTAGATAGCTGTTTATAATGAAGTAGGATGATGTTTCAGTTATGACCAAGGATGCTCTGCCATGATCATTTAAATTGTCTTCTCCTCAGTAGAGGGCGGTAATGTGCAAATAGTTTTACATTTCAGCTGTAAGAATCAGTCATATTATTAGAGTTAAAGTTTCAGGTTCATCGTCATGACCTGTGTTTTGTCTTTTTCATTAATTTTATGACCGCTCTTCTGAATGTTGACAGAAAATGTCTTGTTGCTTGGGATCATAGCAGCTGGTATCTATGACTACTGTTGTCAGGCGGGAGTTGTATTGTAGTCACAGAGAGAGCCGAAACACATAACTGAGGCATTTGACTGCTGATTGTTAGCAGCAGCACTAACAGCAGCAGCAGCAGCCCACTCAGTGCATCTGAGCCACCCACACAAAGACAGGGCAGTCACACGGGGAGTATGGTAAAGACTTAGTGCTGTATGACCCAACAGCATGGCAAGGGGCCAGCAGGCAGCTGAGGAGAGCCCACTGTTCTGCCTCACTCTGCATCCAGCCTCGCCCTGCCTTCTCTAGCTAGTAGCACTGGCCGTCACGCTTATCTTAAAATACCCGCTGGAGCAGAATCCTGGATTCCGAAGAAGAAGAACGGCATGGTTTAGCTTGCAGAGAAAGTACAGCTCTCAGGTAGAAGGATTTTAGGTGGATGATTTTAGGCAGACATGATGAGGATACAGAGGACACACAACATAGAGGATCAAGCTTAAGCATCATTTTATGACAGTAAATCTCATGAATCAATAAGCAAGCAGATACTAGGGGAAGAAGCACGTGTGGCTCCAGCTTGATCAGTTTTACCAAGATGAAGAACGCGTTTGAGGGTTACACGGTCCTCATGTCTCCATCTTTTTCAGGACAATCCTATTGGGGACTGGGATGGCGTGTTTGATGGGAAGTTGCTGTGTAATTTTGCCAGTTTGGAGCACACTCGACTCGTCCCTATCTGTGACGTTATGCCAGGTGAGTCACCTAGTTATCTGTGCTTTTTGAAAACATTCAGCTGTCCCTCTCTTGGACCAGTTCTGAGTGTCCTCTGAGTGCTCTGAGTTTGTGTTTTGCTTGCAGCGGGAACAGAGAGCTTTTTGTGTACATGGCTCACTTGTTTTTGAAAGTCAAGCTTGATACTCAGGCTCTTTGTTCCCCCACTTTGGCATATTGATGTGTTTATGTATGCTACTGTCGCCTCTCTGCCTATTCAGACTCACATTTAGGAAGTCTTGAAGAATGGAATTCTGTCACTTGTTGTTGAAACCCTTAGTTTTGCATCTAGACAGACTACATAAAATATACTTTGTCACTAAGTAAAGCTACTTAAAATCTATCCTCCCAAACAAAACAAATTACTTATTGGTTCTTAATTTGTCAAGTTTGTGATACGTGAGAGGTAAGAACACTTATGGTTAAACTTATGGTTAATGTGCAGTTAAATGCAAGATCTTTAGCCTGGAACCTTCCTTAAAGGGACAGTTCACCCCAAAATCCTCATAGATCATAAATCATCTAGATTGTTGTTGGTGTGAGTTGCCAAGTTTTGGAGATATCGGCTGTAGAGGTGTCTGCCATCTCTCCATTCTCTGTCAATATAATGGAACTGGATGGCACTTTGCTTGTGGTGCTCAATGTAAAACTCAACAGCAGTGTCTCTTTCCTGAAATCTTGACCCGGTCACTCAAGATAATCCACAGACCCAGTTTCATGTAGGAACTACTTTCTTTCTGTATCAACGTGCAGAAGAAAACGTGCAACTACTCAGGGATGAGGGGCTGATGCATGTGACAGGATGGGAGATGTAAACATTAATGGCGTAACGTTAGCTAGCCTCTCATCCAGGGGTAGATGAAACCCTGGGTAAGGAAAATGTGCATGGTGGTTTAATATAGGCTGATAGGGTGTTGTGCCTCTAATGTGGATGTATTTCTGGGCTGTGCAGAATATTCCATGCAGGACCAAAGGCTGCAAAAGCACAGTTTTGCCCCCAGAGGCACCAACAGTGACAAGTCGTCCTCTGGCCAAAGCAAACCAAAGAACAAAGGTACTGCACCGCTGTTGTAATACAAACCTAACAGATGTACCTACAGCCTGGTGTGATGATAATTCTAAAAGGGGCATTCCATCAAAATTGCCTGGTTGTCATTCTACAAATAAAAAAAAGCAATCAAACTATTTGCCCTGATGCTGGTTTCACAAAATTGTAACAATCCCTTTGAGTCCATTTCCTTATAGAAAAGGTCTTTTCTTAGTCAACTCTTAAAATACAACAGGGAAGGGTTAAAGTAGGCAAGCAAAGTGAGAAATAATACATATAACACTTTTGGTGGAAAGTCCCTTTAAAAAGATAATAATAACAGAGGGGATTCATTTGATGCAAAATAAGCACTTCCTGTTGCGGCTGCATTGATTTGAAGTAAATGCTGTGCGTCCTTGATTTCTTTCACTTTTCTTTTTTTTATGTTTCTTTACTGGGGAAAACTGACTATTGCTGATTACTTGACAATTTCATGGCCTTTTATTTTTTCACTTGGTCTGCTGTTGAAAAATAGGAACAAAACATGCACACACACACACACACACACACACACACACACACACACACACACACACACACACACACACACACACA
>JBBPCS010000130.1:4463140-4481457 GCA_037974645.1 Hollardia meadi
ACACACACACACACACACACACACACACACACACACACACACACACACACACACACACACACACACACACATTTTGCTTATCATTGTTTCATGTACTTGTGTTATTTACAGGATTAGGTCATCAGTGTGGCAGTAGAAGCAAGTCTGAATTTTACTATACTTTAAATGGCAGCTCTGTTGATCCCCCAGCCCAGTCCAAATCCAAAAGCACATGGTACATTGATGAAGGTAAAACACGGGTACTCATTGGATGTCAACCATCTTACCGGCAAGCTCCTGTTTACAACAAGCTATATACTAATCCCTTTCACTAAGGCAGACTTTTATGGGTGCTGTGTTGTTGGATCAGTGGGTCCGTTAAATACAACTGTCCTCCAAAAGTAGCATATAACAGAGTGTTGATAGTTTTAGCAATTGGTAAGGTCATGTATGGGAGCCTGTTTCCCCCACCTGCTAATAACATTTGGCACATAATCATTTATTTAATGGTCAAACTATTTTTTGAATGGTTTTTATTCAAACGACCTAAGGTTTCTTATAATCATGAAATACAAAGTCACAATGATGATAATATCTCCTAACTGAGAAACGTTTTCTTAACAGTTCATCATTTAATACGATACTTTGTTTCTAATCTAATAAAGGGTATTTCTGTATGGCTCATAATTAAGAGACATCGACTGCATATTATTTGTCCAGTAATTTACTTGGTCAGAGAGCTTCCTAATATCATTTCAGCAGCAACTAAACAGAGCTGCAGTGCTGAAACAGTCAGTCAACAACCACGTTGGCTAATATAAGAAATACCACCAACACAACTGATCTGTGAACAGAAAATAGGTTTCCAGTCGGTTACAGAGGAGGAATATTTTAGATTTATACAGGAGAAAAGCTGGGACTACTAGTTCATTTGTTCCCATTAAAGATTGTGTATAATTCATAGTCTAACTGGACATCTCATACATTGACTGTAGATGAAGTTGACATTAATTTCACAGCATACACGATGTAGGGGATTTGTGTGCTTTGGCTCATCAAGGTATGTCATACAAAATAAGTAGACTTGCAGACTGAAAGAAACTTGAGGGGTTGCATAGTGTCACACATCTTTGCTGCGGAATGACGTATTTGTATAAGTGAGACTATAAGAAACCCTAAGTCGTAATGGATCATATGCGATCAGTCTTTTTTGTTTTGCTTTTTTAAGAATTGGAAGAAATGGACTTCCTTACCAAACAGATTTACTTTCTTTATGGTAGTATATGTAGATTATGTACTGTAATTACTGAATTATGAGCCAAATTGGCCCCCTTTAATTCTGCATAAGGAGGACAAGTCAATCAGTTGTTATAATAGGCTTTAAGTATCAATAACGACAGTCAGTAGTTTGTTGCAGTAGCTTGCTATAAAGATCTTTCCACTAGTTTTGTCCTTAATCACCATTCGTGATTTTCCACCTGCATGGAGTATTTGGTGTTCCCTGACGGCTTTTAATAATGCTCCATGCTGCATATGACTCCATAACTGCTGTTGTCTGGTTTTGACTGCAGATACCTTTAAAAGATTCATATTTCTTAATAATACTATTTGCAGGCCAAAGCATTAGTAAAAGCCTTTACTTCTCATATCAGGACTGGCTGGTTCAGTCAGCACATTGTGTCTTTTTATTGTTGTTGTTGTTGTTTTACTTCTGTTTTGGGGACAGAAGTTTGATTTCTTTTTTCATTGAGGGGAAATTGCTCATGTCATCACCAACACATGTCAGTTGTGAGTTTTATAAAAGAAAATCAAAATGTCTATGTACAATGTCTCCTGTATTCAAGATGATGGAGGCATGTTATCACTGAGTGTGTTTTACATTTACACAATTTTCTGGATATTAACTCATTATTTTGTTTATGGTCACATTCATGTTCTGATCATGAATGAATGCATAACTATGAATTTGTAACCAACCAAAAGGACCGTTAAATGATTGTGGTGTTGCCACCTGCCAAAATACTTGACTGCTTGCTATGTTATTTCAGTATTAATGGCTGATTAAAGAAATGGCTGATATGCTGTTTTCACAACTGCTTACTCATCTGTGAATGTGTAATCATTTTCATCTTCCTCAGGGGTCACTTTACACTTTTTTGGTTATTTTTCTTTGTGGTTATGGTGCTTTTATGTCTCTCACAAATAAGTCATCAATCTAGACTCCAAACTCCTACAGCTCTCTCTCAGCGAAGGTATAGTTTCAGTCTGGAATCAATCAATCAATCTTTAAGGCAAATGCAACTCAATTCAAGAATTAATATCTGTCATGATAGTTCATTCAGTACTTGCAATCTTGCATCACTTTTTCTCAAAGTTGGAATTCAGAGAGAAAACTGTGAAATTGTGATAATGGCAGTGGTTTACAAAATCAGGCGCTGCTCAGAAATGATGAATGTTGTGGTGACTTTCTGCAGCCAAAACTCACCATTTATTACATAATGTGTATGAGATTGCTGAGCAGCATCTGTCCTAAGTGACAGTAAATTCTCTGTACAGCAGCCACTGAACAGGGAATCGCAGGTTTCATATAGTGCAAGTTAACACGAATTTCAAAAGGCAGAGGAGAAGGAGATTGCTTCTCTGGAAAACAATTTCAGCTCACACTTCTGAAAGTTTTTCAAGCTAAAAAAAAAACTTGCACAAAATCAAAAACCTTGTCAAAAAGTTATTTTTAGAGCAGCGCCAGATATTGAATCCCAGTGACATCCCAAAATTTTCCAGTCCATCAAAGAAGGACACTCTGAAACACATCTCTGAAAATTGTGAACTTGATACTATACATAAATTGAACAAAGTGCTCACAAATTTAACAACAATTTGACATCGCCCAACCCTAGTGTCAGCTCAAAAGCGTATATTGCAGAACAGATTCAGACTGGGAAAAGGAGTCTGCATGCCAGATATTGCTATATGCAGATATCTCAACGCTGACAAAAGAAATCTAGTTGGCTCATGTGTGTAAATGCCCTAAGATGCTGAGATTGTTTGGTAGAAATATTAATTCAATACCATCTGAATTTGCTGACCTCCAGTGGGTCAAGACGCAAGTGAAATAGGGATTTTCAGCAACGTGTTACGTTACATCTCCATAATAGTAAGGCAGCCTACATAATATGATATGTTATTACTGTAAAATGGACCTTAAGTTTGCTCTCTGTTTTCTCACCTTCAGTTGGGGAGGACCCTGCCAAGTCACTCACTGAGACGCCCCCTGACTTTAACCAGTCCTCCCCGCCCTCCAGAGCCCCGCCCTCTGCCTCGTTGTCCAGCGACAACAAGTTCCACTCTCTGCCCTTCAGCCTGAACCGGAAGCCTGGGCCCATTGACAGCATGAGTCACGGGCCTCTCTCCCTTTCTGTCCAGTCGGTGATGGGAGAGCAGCCCGAGCCCACGTCACCTGCTGCCCCTCCCTCACCGCGGCCTCCCACGCCTCCCAGAGGACAGCCAGGCCTGGAGGTGGGCTCTCTGGTGGAGGTGAAGGAGAACCCCCCTCTGTGTGGTGTCATTCGCTGGGTGGGTCTGCCTCCTGGCCTGCTGGAGCCTTTGGCTGGGCTGGAGCTGGTGAGACAACACAGCCATGTAAACCTGAAAATTAGATTTACATTTCAGTTTTAGTTTAGTTTTAGCACAGATACTTGATAATACTGGTGAGACAAATAATGTAATCATATACCAGGAGATTGACTGTTGAAAAAAACTACTTCTTCTGACTTTTTCTGTATGTTTTTTTGTAGAGTGATTATTTGCTGTTACATTCACACATTTATGGAGCTCTTACTCTGGGTTCAGGCAGGAACATGACGTGATTACTGACACCCAGATCAGTTGATTATCACTTGATCTCTCTTATTCACAACACTCATGACTTTAATTCATGTGTTATTCAGTTAAAAATTTCTGTGAGGAACTACTTTTGTTGGTTGCCGTTCACTCGCCGCTCGTTGCAATGCACTGCAACCTGACATGCAATACTCACCACCTCAGCCTCCACTCAGTTATTCATTTTATGGAATTAAATTCTGGTGTCCTTTTGGTTGTCACTGTCTGAATATCAGCCAAACATTCTCTGACTAACTTTGACTTGTTTTGGTCACCCACACATTTGTTGCATCCTTCTTGTTAATGAGCTGGATAGGATGGTTATATTATCATGTATTATATTACCATGCTTATTGCGTTGCTGTCTGTAACTTGTCGTAACTGTTCAGGTAATGCCAAATTCAACACTACAAATATTAATTTAGTTATAAAACATTTTGGCGATGGAATAGTTTGACATTTTCTGAAATTTGCTTAGTTGCTTTCTTGCTAAGAGATCGATGTAAATATCTCTACCACCTGCCATTTAGCTTAGCATGAAGACTTGAAACAGCTAGCCTGGCTATGCCCAAAGGTTAACAGAATCTACCTACTAGCATCCCTAAAGCTCATTAATAAACATGTTATATGTCACATATTTGTGTAATCCTGTATAAAAACCTAAGTCAGTAAATGAAACGAATAAAAAAAGTTCACAAAATGTCAAGCTATTCTTTAAAAACCAATGCCGTATTAATATCTTTCTGTTCATAGTTTTTTTTTTTGTGCCACTGTTATTTAGACCTGAGTAAAGCGAAACATCCAAACAGCCAATTACTGTTGACTGGTAAAAAAAAAAAAAAAAAGTCAGTTACTAAATATCTGATCAAGCCATCCTAAAGTACAAACTATTTTAGATAAAGGGCAGAATGAATGAAAGCTTTTTTACTGTACACACATGCAGTACCTGACAGTAGTTGGATGACGGCATCTTGACCTCTTCCAGGAGGAGGAGTGCCCTGGTTGCACTGACGGCACCTTCAAAGGTACGCGGTACTTCACCTGCCCACCCAAAAAAGCCCTGTTTGTGAAGCTCAAGTGCTGCCGGCCTGACTCCCGCTTCCCGTCCCTGCATCACTCCTCCAACCCCATAGAGAGATGCAACTCAATCGGTGAGTCCTTTTAGAAGGGACGATTAAAAGTACCAAATAAACTATTTGTTTACACTTGTACTTTGTGTGTTTATGCAGCATTTGGAGGTTACCTAAGTGAGGTGGTACACGAGAACACGCCACCCCGCACAGAGAATGATGGCCTGGATGTCATGGTGGGAAAAAAGAAAGGCATCCAGGGCCACTACAACTCCTGCTACCTGGATTCTACCCTCTTCTGGTTGGTGCATTTTAGTCCATCAATAAATATTGTATCAGCTACAGTTTATGCTGTTTGATATTAATGTCTCTGGACTTCAGTCCTATTGATTGACTATATGATTCTTCCTCAGTTGGCACTTCTGTGTTTGCCCAGAGGCAGAGGTTTATTAGTAAACTGTTTTGACATTGCCCACTGGCTCTAACAGGAGGGTGTATTCCTTCTGTAAGCAGGTTGGTGGAAAGAAGGTATTTTTCTTTCTTCCTGCACAGCCAAAGAGCCATTGAACAAAGCGGATCTGAACTACTTCAGCAAACTACAAGAGATCCAATGCTTTGAGTATCGACCAGTTTGTGTTTGAATAATGGCTTTAAATTTGATCAATGCTGTAAAAAATACACTTTCAAGTGAATTAGATTCTATGGGAAATTCAGGCTTCCCATAGAAAGTATTTTAATTAATTAAACAATAAATACAAATGTAATCGAACAAACTTCATTATATCCATCACACAGGTTCTTAACATTAACACTGTTGGATGGTAACTGTTTTTAATGTAAGGCAAATATCAGCCAAAAATCTGAGTCAATCATCATTTATCTTGTCAAAATAAGATCAAAGGTACATGAATATTAACTATAATCCATTGGTTGTGTATTTTGCTTTGCAGCCTGTTCTCCTTCAGCTCTGTACTGGACACAGTTCTGCTGAGACCACGCTCAAAGACTGATGTGGAGTATTACAGAGAGACCCAAGAGCTGTTACGCACAGAGATAGTCAACCCCCTGCGCATGTAAGTCTGAATGGTTTATTACACACATACTCTGTTGCATGTATGAGGCATTGACTCATATGGTCACTCAGTATTCAGGTGACCTGTTTTAGGCTCTTTTTTTTTTGTATCCAGGAAGCTAAAAACTACTCTAAATTCTGGTCTGGACTTGAATGCTAAAGTTTCTTCAGGACTTTAAATTCAGATAAATAAAACAAGGCAGACACATGTGGTTTTGAATCAGAAATATTATTGGTTGCCTTGTTTGTTTTATGAAACCCTGAATGGAACATGTGATGCACACTTCACTAGTAAAGCTAACGTCACCAAAACCAAATGTGGCAATTTCGCTAGCTTGTAACTTGCTCGTTCTCTGTCCTCCAGACATGGGTACGTTTGTGCCACTAAAGTGATGAAGCTCAGGAGGATCCTGGAGAAAGTAGAAGCTGCCTCTGGGTTTACCTCTGAAGAAAAAGGTATTACAGTGAGATTTCTAATTTCTACAATTGTCACGAGTGACTTCATAATGATGATGTTTCAATGTCTTTGTCCCGATGTCGCTTAATAGTCCAGCTTCCCCTTGAGAAACTGAATTTTAATGGGATGATTATTGAATAAGCCGCTATACTGATTATATAAAAAAAACTTTTGAAGATAAAATCAACCGTTTAGAAATATATTCATACAATGGACTCGACACTTTTTACAGTGTCTACAATGGTTGGCAGCATTTACACAGGAATGTTACCTCACATCTCATTTAAGCACATCTTGTACTGCAGATCCTGAAGAGTTCCTCAATATCCTGTTTCATCACATACTGAGGGTGGACCCGTTGCTTAAGCTAAGGTAAGGGCCAGTTGTCTTTTGGGAAAAATAAAAAAGCAGAAACTCTTTGGCTATATCTAGTGCCCAAATGCGCAAAAGATAGCCAAGCAAAATGATGGTTGTTACTGAAACAGTTTGTAACATTGTTTTGAAATGGGTGAAATAGTTCAATCGTGGTACAGTTATTACTTTTCACACACAAACCATGTGTACGTTGGCTAACAAACATTTTAGATTTTTGCTTCTTCCCAGACTCTGCAAATAGAATTTCAAATACATGACTGCTCAGCCACAGAATTATACTATTAGCTTGTCTAAATCTGCAATATGTAGATTTACAGAAGTTTCACTTCTGCTGCAGCGCTTGCACTGGAGATTAAAGGATGGACAGTGTAGGCAGAGTGGTTTAACTGTAGGGGTTGTTTGGTCACATTATGAAAACTCCCTCTGTAATATTTCCATAGTAAATCTATAGTGAGTGCTCAGCCTTTCATAACAAAGCCAAGAAGTGACAGACTCACAGTAGAAAAGCCATCTCATCTAACTTTTGAGAGACATTTCACTTAAAACCCCACACCCAGCACCCCACGTGGGCCACACGCGATGTCCACTGGGAGACAGGGCAGGATGACTGGATACGTCGTGTGCAGTTTGGGATTTAAATTAAATTGCTCTCTATATATAACATGAATAAACAGAAACATCTACTGTAATTGCTTAAAAATGAACATTTAGCAGTCTTGAATCTGCCTTTACAGTTTGTCAGGATAAAGATGTAAACTGCCTCTAAATTATCTCTCTAGACACTAACAAGGTTTTTCATGGTTCACAATGGGCCTTTGGGGAGTGACTCCACTCGACAGTAAACATGATCAGTCTGCGTACAGTTAGGACTGGACAATATAGGTTAGGTGAAAAATGTATCACAAAAAAGGTTTCATTTTCTGCTTGTTCAACAGTTGTGTGATAAATGATTAAACACATTCAAAGAGGATTTGAATTGCGATCTTTATTCTCAATTATCATTCATCATTTTGGTGCTGGTGATTTTTCCTTTGGGGGCGGCTAAACCTCTTTGAGGGGGGCGCCAAGCATTTCTCTATGCAGGAAAAACTGTGATTAATGATTTCTGCGTACACTTCAGGATTTTTAGGATTTAGGATTAGTGCATGAGGTACTGTTTGTTATTAAATTGTTACATACAAGCCGGCCTGAAGTGTTTCAAAAAGAGTTTTAAAAATAGAAATACAAAATCTTGTTTTTTCAGGAAGGATTTCAGCAGATCTGCTTGTAGCTGAGATAAATACTTGTCATGGGTTCTACAGAAAGTGTTACTACAGTGATTACAGTTGGCCTGTTACCTTTTCCACTTCCAAAAAACTTGAACCAAAAATGAACCAAGACTTTGTTGTTGTTTTCCAGGTCAGCAGGACAGAAGGTCCAGGACTGTTACTTTTACCAGATCTTCATGGACAAGAAGGACAAGGTTGGAGTTCCCACCATCCAGCAGCTCTTGGAGTGGTCCTTCATCAACAGCGACCTAAAGTTTGCAGAGGTGAATTTCATTTTGCTTCAACTTTTTGTTGATCAGATCAGAAAGAAAGATTGATGATATTGTGGTTTGATTTGTCTGATAGATGTTAGTTTGGCATAGCTCACAGATTACCACAATACAGTACAGTGCTATCCAAAATGTACACACCACCCTACTTTTTTTCACCACGTGTTGCACTACATTTTTAGGGACCTGCCAGGGCCCTCTTGGTTTTCCCAATGATGATGATGTTGTTGTTGTTGTTATTATTAGTATTAGTATTAGTATTATTATGCCCTCTTGCTAAGACTTTGGAACTTTCACCAAAACGTAGGCCTGATTGAGCACACATTTTCATACACTTTGAGCTGGCAGGAATTATGAACTCTTTTAACGTATCTCCTCCTACAGTTTTTGCTCAATTGACACCAGACTTACTACACAGCATCTTCAGACTGTCCTCCACAAACGATCCAGCCAGATTTTTTAAATATCAAAAATTGAGCCCACAGTACATCAAAATGTTTGACTGTAAACAGATACTGCAAATTCTCACTGAGTAAATCTCAAGTGTACAGTGAAAATAATTGAAAAATGTTGCTATCATGGTAGATGAAGTGTGGTAAATTTCAGAATTTTATCTCAAAAAATTTATTTTTGACAATATTTTGAATTCTGTCCTCATGTAAACAATTGCACTCAATGGGAATTATAGCATCTTTAAACATCAATTTCTCATTTATGGAGCAGTAAATATTTGTAAAAATAAAGTACAGACATCTCTTTGTTGTCTAGATGAAGTGCACAAATTCTCAGAAATTTGCCTTGGTCTTTGGCAAAGGTTGTGAGTTCAAGACCCGGGTGATGCAGAATGAAAATCAGGCTTTGTGCTGGGGGAAGTAGACATGACTTCAGGGTTTAGTGATCATTTTGGTCCAGACAGTCCTGCTGATGGATCCTACTGTATTTCTCATTTGTCTTTTTATCATCTTCCTCCTCGAAATGCTTAGCCCCTACTCACTGCTGCAGAGCAGCTATAATTTATACCTTATGTTTTCATCTGTAACATTATGTTTGGATGAGGTTAATAAAAGTTAAAGAAATTGAAATTGCGCTTGCAGTATGACGATGTAAGGTCTTAATCATTTTAATAGAAATATAATATCAAAATGACATACTTTATTCTACTGTAATCTCATATTCAGGTATATAGTGACAGGTTGTTTTGTAACTTTGGGTGTTAATTATCATTAAAAGTTTAACATTTTTATCAACCAAACGAGACAACAGACCTGAGGAGAATGTAAATGGAGTTTGAGATACTTAGAAAACATCAGCATACTGTACAATATACTGTTAAAACATAAAAACAATTTCTCAGAAAATACTCTGGGGGTATTGTTAGCATCACCAGCGTGTCACATACTGTAGGAATGGCTCCCCCTTGTGTTCATAACTGGAAAACTACATGACGTAGTGTTTACTTGGATACAAACATGTATTAGTTATTTTTCCTTTTCTAGATTTAAGTTAATTAAAATCGAGCCACTACAGCCACAAATGCTTTTTAGGTAAGAATGAAATAGTTCATATGTAATGCCACCTGTCATGGCGCATGCAGTGATCTAACAGCTGTGACAGACGGGGAAGATTAGTGAGAATGCTTGTCTATATCCATGTTTTGTCTTCCTACAAGCCCACCAATGATTGGCTACAACCAGCCAACAACAGTCTTAACATCACACTTCCTACATCAAAAGCAGCTTCCACTGCTGGTCACACACCTCATTCAAACAAGGAGTGTAAAACATACGTAGAGTGCAGTCACGTCCTGAATACGAGGCAGCCTGCACTCTTTTTCCTGAATTGTATATCTCTTTTCCTTACCTTTATTTACCCCAGATTAAATAACAAATTTCAAATGTTGTCTATTATTTCTGTTTACTTTTAAAGAATTGTTCAGCTGTTGCAGTGTGTTGGGTATCAAGTACATTGTGTAGACTCTGTTCTAGCAGCCCTTTGGTCTCAGATTTCAGTTCCTATGTACACCAGGCTTTGCTGATGTGTCCAAGCTGCTTTGTTGATGACCACACAAGTGTTCTCCCCCCTCCCCTCAGGCTCCCTCCTGCCTTATCATCCAGATGCCCCGCTTTGGCAAGGACTTCAAAATGTTCAACAAGATTTTCCCTTCACTAGAGTTAGACATCACAGACCTTCTTGAAGACAGTGAGTTGTAGCTAATAATTTCTTCCAGTGTGTTAAGTGCGATGTGTTCCTGCTGATCACTGGCGATTCAAAGCTGTGTGGCATTCAGTAATGAAATCCCACTGAGTTGTCACTGCTGCTCAGCTGAGATGAAGGAATGCTTCTTTTTTTTTCTTCCTTTCAAATTGGCTCTTAACTTTTTAAAGAACTATTCTGGCCGCCAGAATAAAGTGTGTGTGTTTTCATTATCCAGCTCCAAGGGAATGTCGAATTTGTGGAGGCCTGGCTCTCTACGAGTGTCGAGACTGTTATGAGGACGGGGATATCACCGCTGGCAAGATTAAACAGTTCTGTGAAAAGTGCAATACACAGGTAAACAACAGAGGGCATTATTGCAGCACCAGCTCAACAAAAACAAAGTTAAAAAGAGTGAGTGAGGATTGTCCATTTGGTGGCGCCAAATCCAAAGGAATCACACAGTGTCAGTGCAGCATGCTTCTTCAGTAGATTGTAACACATCGGCTGTTAATTTCACTTGCTAATACTCATTTTCATTTACTGAAACATTGTGCCATTTATATCTAAATTGGCAGTTTGAATCCTCAAATGTACTTTTATACAAAGCTTTTTATTTTCTGTGATCATTAGAGTATATGTCATATGAAACATGTTGAAGATGTTTAGTTTAACCTCAGGAGGCCACACTAACAAACCGTCTGTGTGATGGTGTGTTCCTGCTTGTACTGATTTAGGTTCACCTCCACCCGAGGAGGAAAACCCATCGACACGGGAAGCTGTCTGTGCCCAAGGAGCTGCAAGACAGTACGGGGCGGCAGGGCACTTTTCCCCGCCAGAGGATGGAGCTGTTCGCTGTGCTGTGCATCGAAACTAGTCACTACGTGGCCTTTGTCAAGTATGGCAACGCAGATTCCGCCTGGCTCTTCTTCGACAGCATGGCTGACCGTGACGGTAGGTGTCACGGCCTTTGGATGCTGCGTTTGTTATGACATCAAATCGATCGTTGAAATGAAGTTGTGATGCACAGGAAATAGTTTCTGTAACTCTGGTAAAAGAATTTCACAGGGCTTAGTGGACGCAGATGGTGTTATACGGCCTCAGAAACCCAGTGAAGAATACACCATATTAATAACTACAAAGAAAACATTTATTTTGAACCAAAGTCTGTGATTTATCATATTGTATTGCATTGTAAGACTGATACAGTGTGACTATTTATTCACCTTATCAAATGTGACCTTAGCTAATATGCACTGCTGTAAATTTAGCTCCAATCTGACCTGAACAAAGATTAGAGCTGCAACTATAGATTATTTTCATTCAAGTTAATTTGAAGATTAATATTTACAATTAACAATTTACAAATTTTACAATTGTTTGATCAGTAAGATGTCAGGAAAAGTAAAAAAAAAAAATCTGTCACAATAACTGGCACAAAAAAGGGTAGTGTTTGGCATTTTTGCTTTTAAAATATATGATGCAATTAGTTAATTATCAGAATAGTTTCTCATTACTTTTTTGTGGATCGATTTATTGATTAGCGACTAATAATGTTACCTCTTGTGATTGCTGTTTTATTTTATTTTGGCTAAAACATTTGAGTGAGTAATTATTTAAGTCATGTAAAACAACTAAATAAATGCTGGACTCTAAACTGTAAAGTCACATCAGCCTTTGGAAACGTTACCTTAAGTATTAAATCATGAAGTCATGTAGTTTTCCAAACACCAAGAATACGTTGTGAATTAGATGTGACTGTGGCTTTGCTGTAACAAATGATCATATTGTTTTCTAATGATGATGTGCATGTGACTTTGCAGGAGGGCAGAATGGATTCAACATCCCCCAGGTGTCCCCCTGTCCGGAGGTGGAGGCCTACCTAAAAATGACCCCCGAGGAGCTGCACACCCTGGATCCCAAAAGCATCCAGGGTCAGGCCCGACGCCTGCTGTGTGATGCCTACATGTGCATGTACCAGAGCCCAACAATGAGCCTGTACAAATAGAATCCTACCCCCAACCCCTCTACCCCTCAGCCACACCACCTCCCCCTCTCCCAGGGCAGGAGATTTCCAGAAAGACAAAAAATGAAAAATAAACTAAAAGAAGAAAGGCTGCCTGCCAGCAGGGGTGCTGTCCGGAGTTAACCCTGCCCACCCCATCTCTCCTCAATGCCTGCCCATCTCTGGAGGTTGGAGAGATGGAGGAGGGGGGGAGAAGCCTATTTGCACTGTGCATTAGTTGAAGTGTTGTGTTCTTCATGTAGTTCTATGTAGCTTCCCTGTGTCTCACAGCTGAGAGCTGGTGGTGGATGATGAAGCGAAGGTAGGCCTTATGAAGGTTCACTCCTGGCTCAGGGAGGAAGGGGGCGGTGGGAGATGGGCAGGAGGGCAAGTTTGCGTCGCAGCGGCTGACAAAACACGTGCAACAAAAACAAGACGAGGTAGTGGGAGGACCTTGGCCACCTCATTTACCTTAAGAAAAGAGGAGTCCTGCTATTCTTAATCACTGTAAGAGACGGGAGCTTTTCATAACGGCACATTTAGGAAGCACCGCAGTGCGCAAATCCTCATCCAACCTGCGTGTACTGTTCTAAAAACTTGTGTAAAATCTCTTAGTAGCATAGATTTCTCAAGGTAGTTACATCAACAGTATAGATGTCAACCTGCTGTGCAGTTGCATTAACACCAGAGTATTCTGCTCTTTGTGAACCGGTTTGCATATTCCCCCATCACACTGTGTAAATGTCTTTTACAGTATATGTTTTGCAGAAACAGATGTAGCCATTGTAAAAGTCTCACCTTTTACTGCATACTTGCTCAACCAATGCTGCACTTTTGCTCCATCCCCGACTGGACCTATCAGGAAACATTTTGCTTTTGGTCTTTTTTCCCCCCCTCCCATTAGAAGTCACAGTGAGTGCTAATTTGTTGGTTGGGAGACATCAGAGTTTTGTGTTACAGAATACAAATTTGCTTCCCCTCTGTAGCTGTAAAGAATGTTCTGCAATGCTAATGCAGAGAAGATGCCAGATAAATGCATGAAGGGGAGGCTTGTACAATGGCTCCTGTTGTAAAGCTGGTTGGTGGAGCGCTCCATGCATTCATCGGGTCAACGAGGTGAATTACTGGAAAAGTCTGGCAGTTTTCTTTTGCATAAGAGAGAGCAGGATGTGAAGAATTTCACATGCAGTATTTTTGAAGCCTAATCTCACTTTTTACGTTCACGAAGCCTTTTCTCCGCCCATCAATGGCAAGCATTGACTCTCGCCGCCTTCCATGAAGATGTGACATGCAATGTTTCCAGCCATGCACCAGATAACAAAACAATTGTGATCAAATATTATTATTTATTATATTCTAAATGATATTACAAACTCATATGTCGTCCCTTTGTTAGGAAAATGAAACAGGGCTGATGATACCGGTTTGGGCACTCTTTGTCCTCTTTCACTGTATATTGGAAGGAGTTATTGTAGTTTACGCTGTCTCATAGCAACTACTGAATGTTAATAGTGACATGAACGGTGTAGAGTTAAAGAATGGATAATGAATAAGGCACAAGGCTGGTAACCTTGGGGAACCATATATATGTATTTAAAAAAGATAAAATAAATTTAAAAAAAAGACCATTGATTCCATCAAGAATACTTAAAGCAAACCAATCATACTGTGGGTCAAGATCTAAAGTATTCGTTGGTTTTTGTATATGACACAAAATTGGATAAAATCAACAAACTGCACATTTTGGCATCAGCATTATATATTTTTCCTAAATCACAACTTAATCGTGAATTTGGTTGTGAGTACAAAACAAGTGTGTAAGAGCGTTTTCTAAATTGGGTTCTGGCTAACAACCTCCATTTTGCTCTGTGGTCGTTTCCACTGTCCCAGGGATCCTGACAGGAGACCTTCCTGCGTGAACTTTTTTCTGCACTGCTGAAGCTTGTCACTGACTGGAGCCTTGTTCTCTCTGAGAGAAGTCTCAGGACAGAGGACGGGATTTAGATTTTTTTTCTTTTCTTTTTTTTTTTCTTCTGTTGCATCTGTACAGTATAGACATATGTAACGGGTGGAAAATTAATGTCAGTGATGTTCCTGTAAATGTTAACAAAATAAAGCCCATTTTGAAGGGTACACAGCATGTTCTGAGTGGTGTGGCGACAGATTGCACGTTTGTGGTAATGATGATGGTAATAAGAATTTTTTTTCATTTTTTTTTTACTTCATGTGTTATGGTTTTGAGGGAAAACTAGCTAGCAGCTTACACAATTTAAAAATCAGTATTAGCAATATTATTACCCTATTTAATAATACATAAGTGATTCCACATTTTTCTTATGTAACATACTTTTGGGACATTTTGTTGGTAATAGTGAAGTGCATACACTTGAGTAGGGCTTTAAATTAAGGATTTTTATTTTGTAGTATTGGTACTTTTACTGAAGAAGAGGATTTGAGTATTTCTTCCACCACTGGCCATGACATTATGACATCACTGTTGTGGTCAGAGGTGCAGCAGACCTGAAATATTTAACCTCTAATCGCAGTGAAACACTGCTTTTCAGCCTTTAGGTTACTCTTTAAAACAAGAGTGTACATTGACCCGCCCGCACACCTAGACTATATACTACTGTAAGACAATACTAATGGCTGCACTCATATTAAACCTGCTTAGGCTTTTAAATCAGTTGTCATACTAGTTGTCTGACTGTAGCAGGGAGTTGTCGCAGCTTTACTGCACCTGAATTGCTGACGCAGGTTGCTACTGAAGCTGAAGACCTCCCAAAGTAGCGTTTACAACTGGATGATGCTGAGACAACTACCCTCCAACAAGCTGATACACAGTATGCTGCAGCAAGTTTCACTGAAGACTGTTGGTTGTTATTGAGGATGTTGTGCATGAAAACAGGGTGCTTTAAATGTGTAAGAGGCAACTACATGTACAGATGTATTATTTTCTGTATGGCTATAAGTTTATCCACACTATAATTTGGTGAGTGAAGCACACCTGTTTTATATTTACATTATATTATCAAGGAAAAGAAAAGCAGTGTTGTAATCTTGGTGTTAAAACAACACAGTGGAGTTATGGGGTTGTCCTTGTAAGCAGCATGTAAGCAGTGGCTGTACGTTTTCAATATTTAGTTTTTCTTCTTATTAATGTTGTTATTATAGTTCTTCCTGTGACTTTTTGGAGGATATAGCAGTAACTCTTTGTAAAACCAGGCTTTGTGGTGTATTTTTCACGTATTATCCACTCCTACAAAAATCTGATTCTTTACTGATAGGATTACTATGATCAAGCCCAATTTAGGCTCCTGACACAGCGATCATCCGCTGACTTGTAAACATACAAGAACAATATGATCACAGCTTGTCATGCTTATAGGAGGATGAGAGCGATTACAGTAAGTATAGCCTGTTTTGACCACTTGGTTGGCTTTAGTCTTCTATCTGGCCTATATGTTCAGATTAAGTCTACATCCAGTGACCCAATTCCGCGGACAATCTCTGATGAAACGATACCCTGGGATAAATCAGCATGTATTATACATGCATCTCCCCCCCACCTTATTCCATTTAGTTTTTAGTCAAACTTGAAACCAGCTCAGCAAGCTGACTTCAGAAGTGCCAGATAAGTATTTGTCAACAGAACAGCTGGCACACAATGCCCTCTTGTAGCTTTATGCCACAGCATATGCCAGCCGCTCGTAGCGCGTGGTAATTTAGCTGGGGCTGGTTCTGCAGGAACAGATGGGCTCAAGTATTGTTATTCTCACTCCAGCTCAAGGCCCCTGGGGGGAATCACTAAATAAAATCAAAGCAGATGGACCTCTCTGGGCTAGGCTGTGTTTATGATAAATAGCCAGTACAACCAGTGTCCATCTAACACCTTAACCCCACCCTCCAAACAAACTAACAGGAAGCAGGATTACCGTAATTTTGCCTCACCTGCGCCTGGTTTCAGCTCTCCATTCACCCAAACAGCAGGCAAACCCAAACAGACAGAAGACAGGAAGACATTATGACTTAAAATATTCTTTGGAGAGTTTTAATCATTTCTATCCACCACCACATGTCCTGTTTTACCCCTTTGACCTTAAATTGTAAAATTCTCTCAAAACAAAAACTCTTATTTTGTTCCTGACTTAGAAATGTCTGACTTCCCTGTTCTTTCTCACTGACATAGGACTGTTTTGTTCTTTTCTAACCTTGTCACTGCTGTGGTTCTCACATCCACGCCATGATCACAGGCCTTGATGGCAGTATGGTCATTGTAACCATCTCACAAGGTATTATGAAGTTCCCATCTTGTTATAGAGTACATGGAAATGGAGAACAGTTCTAACTTAGCATTGAACTTCAGATCTGCTTTCATTCCCATGGGAAAAGACAGCAATAAACAAAGGAATCCTATCAGTGCAGGAGAAAGGTAAATGTTTAAGGCCATTAAGAAAACAGGAAAGCAGTGATTTCCGGCACTAAAGATGAAAAAGAGTTGGAGCATGAATGGTTTCAAGCCAATCAGTCCTAACTCAATAAACCACTTAGGTGTCGCTTTAACTCCATCATGATAACCGGTTTTATTTAGTGTCTTCAAAGGTCAGTTTCTGATGAAGTCAAAGGAGTGTAATCAACCTAAATGTTTATAGCCAAAAGTATTAACTCAGCAGTTCATCAGTCACTGCAAGATATCTTAAAATCTCAATTTCAGTTTTTCTGCAGGCCTCACCAGACAGCTATTTTTCATCATTAGCCAGATCAATGTTCTTTCCGTGGACACATGCCCCTCCAAAATTACACTTAGTGGGATATTTAGCCTAACTATCTATTCAATTCATCAGTAGGGGGACATAAGTGCCTCTGGTCTGAATGTTGTCAGGATACAAAATTGGCATTTTTATCTCCTGCCATTGTTGCCTCTTGCTTTCTACAACACCATTCAAAATATAATTGAATTTTAAATAAATTTAATATTCAATTAACTAATAATACATTTCAATTGTTATTTTTCTGTGATTTTGTGTTATCATAGACACAGGATGACAATTGTTTTATTTTATTCCTAAAATGTAGAGAAATGAATTAATTAAAAAAAGAAAAGAAATTAAATTCCTTATTATAACACTTTCTGTTGTCTTTGGGTGTAAGATTTGTATTAGTGCAAAAAGTTGATATTTTAGTTTCACCAGTTGGTATTACTTCATCGAGGTAACACATAAGTCCTTCTCCCACAGTTTCTGAAAGGACCCTGGCCGCTTGGATGAAGAATTAATTGCCTCTAAAGCAACAGCTACCAGATGTTGTTGCTTCTAAGAGCCAGGTGCGAATAAATTGCATATGCAGAATGTGTGTAAAATATTTAAAGTTCTATCTTTCACTTAAGGTGTGAAGTGTTTTATTGCCCATCACTGCTTTGAGTATGGCGAGAGAAAAGGCCGGCGGCCCCCCTGGGTCTGCCGTGCTGCAGCTCAGCACCTGTGGTGTTGAGACTACGGATGGTGAGGCTGAGAGTGAGACTTGGCATGGCAGTGTGTCAAGGTGGGGTTGGCGTATGGGTCTAGGGTGGGGGGTGGCGGGGGGGCTCCATCCACCTGTTTGTCCTCTAATTCCCTCCTGGCTGCCACTTTTAACACTGCATTATTTACAGGTGCTCTCTGGCTGGAGACATGAACTGCTGTGTGTGTGTGTGTGTGTGTGTGTGTGTGTGTGTGTGTGTGTGTGTGTGTGTGTGTGTGTGTGAGAGAGAG
>JBBPCS010000130.1:4481557-4493505 GCA_037974645.1 Hollardia meadi
GTGTGTGTGTGTGTGTGTGTGTGTGTGTGTGAGAGAGAGAGAGAGAGAGAGAGAGAGAGAGAGAGAGAGAGAGAGAGCTTGTGAAAGAGTGAAACATCATCATGTCCACACTAATGCAGATTGGCATTAGCACTCCCTCTGGATAAACTTGAAACTGCTTAGTTTGCATTGTATTGTGTGGCAAATGAAAAGACCACATTTTGAAAGTTGAGTTATTTAAATGTTTGTGGTATTCTTTGACACTCATTGTTGATGTGCTTCTAAGCAGTAGCAATCTAAGAACTATTTTGTCCTCTTTTACTGTTTCTATCACTTACTAAAAATATATTAAATGACAATGTCAGAACAGTGAGGTTGTGAAAGGTGTCACTTGTAGTGATAACCAACAAAGAATTATCACCAGAGCTCTCCTCGGTTTAACGGAGCATTAAAGTGACTTTCAGCTCATTGGTCAGCTCTACAGCCCACAATGTTTTTCAGTGAAAAAGCCCTAAAAACCCCCCCCCCCCACTGTACACTACCTGCTCAGAACTGAACAGCAGTCACACACAGTTGGTAAGTAGCTAGTGAACATAGTGGATCATTTAGCAGCTAAACAGCTGAAATTTTCACTCGGCAGTTGGTAGAGACCAAAAACAGAGCTAAGAGAGTGAACACTTGACTTGTTCAGACTGCAGGCAAATCAGATTTGTTTCTCAAATCAGATCTTTAAAACAGACTCGCTGTACGCACTGTTATTTGCAAGTGATGTCCAGACATAGGCGCCAGTAACTGTGTAAGCTGGTGCTGCGGCTCTCCTATGTGGAAGAACTAAAAAATGGAGGTCCATCATTTCGTCCTCCAAACAATCATGCTGTTGAGTTGCAAAGCAGACAGTTTATTTCAGCGTCTGTCCATGAACTGTTGTTCTCTGTTATCCTCCGTATAGCTCTGCTAGAAGGAACATGGATTCTGCTCAGCCGCTCTGATGCATTTCCCTCACTCTGGATTTGACTTTGTCATTGTGTCACGCTGCAAGTGAAACAAAAGACAACTTCGAAATCCAATTTGTGCAGCCAGAGCATCCAGACTGAGACACATCTATAGAAATACGTAATTCATGTGGGGTTGGTTTTTTTTTTGCTGTCCAAAATTTCTAAAATCAATCTGGATACAATCTGGATATGTCATAAACAGATTTCAGCTGGCAGTCTGAACAAGGCCTTACATTTATCAGGTGGACAGACAACAACACAACTCCACATGATGCTAATGCTGATGTGTAAATAAGTAGGTATGCAAAATTATTTGTTATGGTTAATTATAGAAAATGCATTTATGTATTATCCACTGTGGGCCTATTAACTGAAAGGTTGTTTCGGAGATACATGGTTTTCACAGGACAACGATAATGATGTGTGCGCCTGCTGTTTCTCTGTACAGCCGTCAGGTTGTACACAGCACAGGGAACAGTGGGAAGTGGATCTGTGACCGTGCACTAATGGGACCGTCAGTCTCCCCCGCCACTCTGATGTCCTTAGTGCTGTAAGACCCCTGACCCAAGACCTGTCATTCACTACTGTACATGATTCCCCCTACAGCTAACAGCTAAAGTAAGCTGATGCACAGAAATACCAATTCCAGACAAAGTCTTTACAAGACACAGTGTGTGCCATAATGAGGACAACACATATAGAGACTGGCCTTAGACAGACACTAAATGTTGCACTCTGTCATGAACAACATCATCCACTGGACTGGATTAGGCTAGATAAAGTATGTCCTGTTATCCACATCACACTTTTATAATCTCCCCCACAGGTTCCTCTCACGAATTAAGTAACAATGGTCAGATTGGACAGATATGTTCAAAAGGACTTAAGCAAATAATCATGTGATGATCAAAGAGCAATAAATGATTGGTCTGAGGCGAACTTATGATTATTAAAAGTAGCAAGCTTTTCTTTCTTTCTTCTTTTTTTTAGTTTGAGAGGTATTCTAAAGCAGGACACCTTCACACTATATAGGCCTAGCTAATAAAGTAGATTGAAAAACACACATCAGGCTTTAGTTTCACAGCCTTGGGACGTCATTAACAATATTATATAATATCATAAACTTTAAAGGTGCAATTTGTAAGGTATGGCCATAATTTTAGTTTAAAACGTTCAAAAATAAACTAACATCAACAGAATCAGAAAAAACAACAGTGTTGACGTGATGTCAAAGATGTGGATGTGTTGCAGAGAATTCTCGCATCTCGTAATACAACGTTGTACCTCTTTTTTTTCTTTTTTTTTTTTTTAACCTGTCCTGTCCAGCAACATAGACATGCAGAATGATAGATTTGGATGCCCTATAGTGCCAGGCAGATTTGCTCTGCAAGGGAGGAGTTTAGCATACTCCACCTGTTGCATAAACTTTTTTTTTTTTAAATTTATTTATTGTGGTATTGGGCAAGGGGACTGGACTGGACTGGACAGGGGGATAGAGAGAGTGAGAGAGAAAGAAAGTAAGAGAACAGAGAGGGGTTGGGGGGCAAGAGACCCGTCGAAGGAAGGCAGGCCACCACCCTGGGGTCGCCGCCGGCACCCCAAGGACAGAGCCAACGTTTCTCCACAACGTTGTACCCCTAGAGGTGACAGTCCAATAGTAGTTTCAGCTGGGAGATGTATACAAGCATTGCGTGAACATACTTAGCATTTTTAGTCTTACAAGTAAACAAAACGAACGTACAAAATGTCAAGAAAGGAAATATTCTTACACCCATTTTCCTTACTAACAGAGATATACAACCGTACACCTTCTGAATTCAAGTTTCTCTCTCACATAGAACTAAGATGAGCTTAATTGCCATGTTAGCTCATTGTAAAATACACTTCAAACAAGACATAAACAAAATAAAACCCAACCAAACCTTCTTGGTTTGTCTTTCCATAATCACTTCTGGTTTGGTCAAAGTAAATTTTCAATTCACTGCATAAGATGTGAAAATATTTCACGTCAACACGCCATTTTTCGCTCACTGTTGATGCCTGCTGTGTCTTCTCATCCCTGGGGTCATAGTCCTCGTCGGAGCTAACCCTCCACCGCTAATTGAGCTACAGTTGCCACAGCTACAACCAAAGATAATTACACATCCCAACATAACTACAGTAGACAGTATAGTGACAGTATTGGGCGGTTACTCTGGTGATATGCTGCTCCCTATATTTATGGAGCTCAAATTCTGGGCATATTTTACAAATTGCCCCTTTCATGTATGTAATGTGTCATTAGAAACAATGAACCATCTTAATAATCTGGGAATTCTTCATAAAATAAAAATAAGATAGTTAATAAAAACAAATGAGAGAAATCATTTGACTCTTTCCTATATATCCAGTTTATTACATCACTTAATATTTTCACCAGGAGTAACACTTGGTGCAGAACCTCTCTCTTGCCCCAAAATGACTCTCTGCTGGCTGCTGGATGGCCGAGGTGCACCCTGTACACATAAATGCATAAACACTCCTTGTACCCAAACAAAGGCATCAAGCAAGCATTTCATTAGACTATTGTGTGATATGGCAGGCTGCTGCTGTGAATGTATTTATTAGTTTGTGATACATGCCTTTTCCTGTTGTTCCCGGGGCAGTGGATAATGCTGGTTTTGTTCACGGCCCAGTGTGAACGGTGCCTCGGCTGCCAGCTGTCAGGGCTGATACCGTCTCATTTGGATTCCCAGCCTGCTTGCTGAATGGCTAATTAGATTTGCCATTTTCAATCCACTGATTGCTATACATTGTAGGACAAAGGAGCTGACAGCATGTAGCACTCAAGTTCAACTGTACCAATTAATAACTATGGTAATTAACATGTGTGTTGGGCACCATTGATTATTACATTACCTGTAGAACGGATGGCCTGGCCCCTGCCATTTCACTAAGGAGCACAGATATAGACTGTTATTAATAAACTGCTCTCTGTGGCTGAGAGGGGGTTATTTATTACACAAACTAGCAGGTGCATAGGGTAATCGAGTTAAAGCGGTTTCGTTCACAATAATTGATCTAATTTTTACTGACCATTCCTGTTGGATTGTGTCACACGCCCCCGTGTGAAGAGAAATCACCTCATTAACAAAAGTTTAATCCTAATCATAGTTCTTGGTCTGACTGGCTTTAAGGTCATATCTGAATGTCAGAACCATTTGAAATTGATTGGTGGTAAATTGAATCAATGTCATGTTTGGAGAAAACAATAACGACTAATGGATGGGGCAATCCAGCCCAAAGCAAATAGGTTTATTGGGAGGTGTGGGATGGTGTGCACAGAACGTGCATGCGTGTCTGTGTGTGCGCAGAGGGATGTTGGGATTGGTCTGACACTTTCATAATTCATTATGTCTATAGTAAGAGAAATGTCAGGATCTGTGCAATTAGCAGCAGCTGCAGGGACCTGTTGGTTGGTGGTGGTGGAGGTGGAGGGCAATGGGGGGCTGCTTACTGGAGAATGGACAGAGATGGAGCAGAAACAACTACAGTGAGAACGATGAAACTCTGGCAATGAACTGAGAACTTACAGTTTTACTTTTGTGTTTTACAGGCTAACAATAGTTTGACTTATATTTCATAAATGGTATAAACAGTAGGCCTACTGTGTGACATCCCATTAGCATTTAATATAGAAAACGATTCGGTGTGTATCATAATACAACACAAGTGTTTATACAGAGGTCAATTGCAGATGTCAACAGAATGTACTTATGCTGCATAAACTATCATACAGTAAATCTACAGACCTATTTGCTAGGCATAAACATTCACTAACAGCCGGGTAAAAAAAAATAAGAGCGAGACAATAATCTATGAAACAAGTGTCAGAGTCGTGCATTTGACATTTGTCTAATTGTTTTTGACCCAACTCAAGTAGCAGACATTTGACATTTGGCATCATTGGTGGTCCACTTGGCCACAATACAACCCAGAATTCTGTTTCCTTTCATTCGCTTTACTGTTTCAGGTGATGGGCATGCGGCCAGCAGAAACAAATCCTCTTGATCCTTACAGAGCTGCAAAACATGAAGGGAAATGGCCGGTATCAGTTTTTCTGATGGCTCCCACAGTGTAGTTTATAATAAAATCTGCACCTCCCAACCCCACAACACATTACCTCTTTGCACTTCAAGAAATACACATCACATTTCTATTTCCCCTCCACCTGGCAAAGCAGCAGCCACTTTCATCATCCGGAGCGTGTGAAGTTTCACACTCATTTTTTCACAACACATCTTTTAACATGCGCTGCTCCCTTTCTTCTTCCTTTCCCCTCCCGCATATGAAATCCTTCCATTCTTGGCTGCCAACAACAAAAGATGCAGCCAATCATCTCCAAGCGATGGCAGTTACAATTTTCTGTGAACAATTTGGTCCCTTAAGAGGAAAATTGCCTTCAATATAAGCTCCCTTTGACAGACAACAACAATAAAAAGATACAACTGTAATGCCGTTGCCTCTGTCAGCACTTGACTGGGACAGCTTCAGTTTGAACGTATGACTGGGGGATGAGGTGCTTACAAGTCAGCCTTGTAATATCAGCATCTATGTGAGACAGTCCTGGCAAATGAATCCCACTTTGAACATAACAGCTTGGCATCACATGAAAATTACTGCCATGAGCAGTAGTTGTCAGATATGCTCTTGCCATTGTGATGGTGAATTGTCATTTATTATATGTTGTGCCTGCCTCTGTCAGCTCCTGTTGACCGTGTGTATTGATTTGCAAGAGCAGAGGGGTACAGAGGTCACTTTGATCAACACTCGGCAACACACGGGAATCACACCGAGCTGACATTCCATTACCTGAGACAAAAAGGACTCAAAACAAAGAATATGTTAAGGAACACTGGACTTCAATACAGCAATATGACTATAATTAACAGAGAAATGGTTGGCTTATGTTGTATGTATGGCTAGAGGCTGTTTGCTCCCGGAGGCTATTGTGCACTGGAGACAAGTGCGTTGTCTCCTTGATATTACACGCTTGACCTTTTGGCTCTACCACTCTCCTTGTGGCCTTGTTGCATTTCCTGAGCTTCTTCAAATTGAATATGGTCATTTTAGGAGCTTTAAAATCACCCAGCAGACCCAGCAAGGCAGTGATTGGACCCATATAGGTACATACTGAAAAGACTATTTTCATTTACTTGAAAAAAAAATAAAAAAATTCATGAACAGCGTTCATTGAACACGTTCATATTTTTGGTGAAAGGTGAACTGAACGGATCAGTTTCTAAATGATGAACGAGAGCAGCGTTCACTCTCATTTACATTTTACAACACTTTTAAGGCACCCAGCATGACAGCTCAGCATGGCTAGTGCTAGTGCTAGCGATTCAGAAGCAGCTACTGATACTGCTGAAGCCAGTTTTTGAGTATTTGAAAGAGTTTTATGAACAAACAAGTGAAGACTCCGACGGAGGTTCAGAATATTCTGGAGATTTATCGATGCAGAGCCTGGTCTTTTTCCCATTAATCTGAATGAATCTGTTTTGTGTTTTTGAACTGCTGCATAATTTGGTTCATGCTGGATAAATAAAATGTCCATTGCATCTACAGTATACCTTGACTGCACCTCGTGCATAATATGACACATTGTTTAAGTGGTAAATATATTTTCAATCTCAACATTGTGTTTTCTTGGGTTTTAAAAGTAACTCCTGACTGTGATTTTTTAGTGGTATACAATAATTCATTTAGTTTGGGAGTGGCAATGATTTGGGGCTAGTGATGGATGGGTAGGAGGAGATTCTATTGAAAAATAATAGCATCTTATTTATTTTTAAAAAAACACAAAACGGAACAAATGAACGTGAACTAGTTCATTTTTGGGACTGTGAACTTAGTTCAAAATTTTTAAAAGTGAACTATGAACATGAACTAGTTCATTTTCATTTGTATGAACTGAACTTTGAGCTCGTTCTTTTTAAGTGTGAACTGGCACAACACTGGAGGGTGGAGACAAATGGAGGGAAAAGTCCTGTACAAATAATACAGAGTTACATGGTTAGTTGTTTGTATAATAAAATAAAGCCAAGGAATATATATATGAAAAACAAAATCTTTGCTGTTTTAAAATCTACACAAAAAGCTATTTGTAGAGTTCTGAATCAGAGGTTCTGATTTTATTGCAGTGTGATTGTACAACATAGCTGCGACACTCTAGTTTTTCCACTTTCCTTGGTTTAAATATGTCCAAGATCATTTATATGTAACATAATCTTTAATTACTCAATTTTTATTTTTTCAAATTTAATACAGACACAAAACATATATAAAATAATAATAACAATAAATACAACTAAAAGTATTCAGGTAAATCCTTCACTGACACATCTGTTCATATTATGGGTATGTTGGACTGATAATGTCAGAATGAACCATTGTTGTTACTTGAACCATAGATTTTCAAGTTTCTAAACATTATAACCCATATCTCCTTAATAAACCAATTCAAAACCAATTTTACTATTTAGAAATGCATGTTTGTTCATCTGAAATCTTGAAGGTGTGTGCTAGGGATCTGACAGCATCAATATGCTTTTATTTATTAACAAGCTGTTGGCACTAATTAGGAGCATGAGCGTAGGTGTTTACTTTGACTGCACCGGTGCAGATGAAACGCGTATCTCAGCGCTGTGCTGTGCTTTGAGCGAGACTGGCATTATTGCGTGGGCCAGGCCTGCTGCTGTCTGTCGTGCCTGTCAAAGTCGTGAGAGGATCACTTTATCATCGTTTGTCTGCCGTGTCTGACGCTATTGAGTAGGAGGGAGCCCTTAGGGACATGGGGGCTGGCCGCTGTATTTGCTGTATGCTCTGTTTTTACTTAGTTGCTAGCTTGGCCTTATCAGGATTGTGGTTCAAGCCTGTCAAATTGCTCGGTAAGGTTTGTTACACGGCTCTCAAAAACCAGCCGGCTGGCCTCATTTGGTATTACTCTGTATGACGGCTCTGTATGAAGGCCTCAGTGCCTCATTTACAATCGGAACATATGATCATACAGCACTTATTGGACAAACATGCAAGTGCAACTGTGTGTATGCTTTCTATTGGTTTCCTATTTTGGACACTTACTTTCCAACCTCCTTTTCCCTTGGATTTTATTCTTTCTGTATGATTTTTCCTTGCTAAGGCAGCCATGAAGAGAGAAGCTTAGTGCATATGGTAGCAGATGGACAAACAGCCTTGAATCCATTACAGCTTCTAAAGCTGTGTAACAAGGCCAAACACATTCTCCCCTCATCACCAACAGATGATATTAGCAGCACCCACCATATGAAAACACGACACAAATTTGGGAGCTCATTAGTGCAACATTATGATGCAGAGAAGCAAATGATGGGCTATGTTCCTGAACACAGGAAATCACAGTATTATTCCAATGCATTACACTCAAGTGAAACTGATGTAGCTTCCTGCGAAACTGAAGAGTCATACTGCGGCCCAGTGGAATGAGGTTAATCAGTTCTGACCGGTATTAACATTAACAGACCTTGTCGGCTGATACAGACCAATCTGCATGACTCAGACCAACTTTAGCCTGTTTATGAAAGATTATAATGAGTGGCTCAGTAGGTATTATGAACTAAATAGGCGGTGCGTTAGTTGGACGATAGGGATGATGCAGTGTCAGTTAACACATGTGCCACTGCCAGTAAGCCAACATATGCCAGCTGGCTTGGCTGATTCTTTGTAGTCATCCATTAAAAAGATCATATTTAAAGCTTTGAGTATTCCCTAATGAATTTCCCAAAGTGAGCAAGTAAAGTAAGTTCTCCTCTGATGTTAGCAAGGAGGATACCAGGATACCAGGCTGAATCACTCGACATTCGTATATCTAGGTGGGACAAAGGCAATTAGCATTAGAGCAAAAACTGTTTTCTCAGTAAATAAAGATATATCAGAGTGGAGCATGGCAGGGCATGTGTGCACTTCATATGATAAATCTTAGTAATACAGAACTGTCTTTGAGGTGCAGCTTCTCCATAGTTATCATCACAACTTTGAGTGGAGAAGCGTCTGCGTACATCCATCCTGGCAAAGACACCGCATGTATTACACGCTGCTCCGGGGCAATCCACAATGCAAAATTGATTAATATTTGCTTTCAAAATGACACAGCTTGATGCATGGGGGCTCTCCACATGTAAATGAACACTTTAAAGGAGATGAATAGCCTCAACGGAGGATTGTAAAGTTCAAGCAGCAGATTTGCATATTTTTATTACAACTAACTGATAATAAGCAGGGCAGGAAGAAGTAAATGCAATCCGTTTGTCAATGTACAATTCCTACAATACAAAACTAGGTGTTATTAGCTTCTGTGAACTGATATGTTCAATTACTTGCCATGATAGCTGTGCTGAAGATGTATTGTACTGCGTTTTGACTTTATAATACAATTTAGATAAAGACAGACATGAGACAATTGATGATTCATTTAGGATGCCACACCAAACATGGTGAAAGGAAATAAATGTAATCTCAGCAACGTTATGCTATTTCTCACTAAATGTGTCTGTAAAAATTAATTGAATTCCACAATCAACAATATTTAAAACAAATCATAGAGTAATGAAAGTCCTTCAACTTGTTTCTTTGTTGTGTGCTGGTAGATTGTGTCCTGATGCAGAATCATTAGAGCAGTTTAACATGACCAGCTATGTATGACAGTATTTATGTGAAAGTAGTTTCCTCTGCAGTCATCACTTTCTTTTGGAGTGCCACAGCTTGCCTTCAGCATGGATTTCCTGTTCCTGAGGAGAGGTACAAAGCCTAAACACCACCAGAGAGACAAACTGCCGTTATGTTTTGTGAGGAAAGCTTGTGGTGTCCGGTAGTGTACAGGATGATGTCACAATTCTCCCTACAGCAACACATTGTGCCAGTGTTTTCAGTGCTGTTGTCTCTGCTGTTGCTTCATTGCAACCGTGTGTGAGAGAGAGAGAGTTGAAGGTAGCAGACAAGAACATCACTGAATATCACTTGGGCTGGTTAAGATTCAGACAAAGTTATACGACTCATTCATCGAAATTAAAAGGCTTAATAAAAAGCCTACTGCTTTGGTTACAAGCAACACAATGGATAATAGTAAGAGTAAAAGTAATAGTACTATACTACCACATAATGATAAATTCATCATCCATTTAGTCACCATTTTAAGTCAGACACAAATACTGCTGGCTCAAAATTAACGATTAGACCTGGTTGGTTAAATTACATTAAAGTTCAAATTATATTTTGTTTTTTGTCTGAAAAGAAAACATGGAAAAAGGAACATTAAAATGATACAGTCAGACAATGTCTCACAGACAAAATGTATTCAGGCAATTGTGTTGTTTATGCTGTTTATGCTAGCTACACTGTCATGTTGTTTTAGGGTCGGTTTAGCTGTTGAATGGACTGCTATGAAATTTTTTACAGACATTAATGGTCAGCAGAATCCTATGATTTACCAAGCCTGTTGACATAAATAAAGATGGAAGACGCATCTCCACTTCCTTCCACTGTACAAAATTTAAGCCAAAATATCCCGGATACAAGCACTGCCATCTTGCACTAGTGACATCATTTGGAGCCAGAGTCTGCGCAGTAGTGACTGACTCAATCCCAAGCAGGGCTCAGCTGTCAATCATGACATTTCACCCCCTTTTTTATAGCATCAAATAACTAATTAAAACCAAACATTTGAACATACATCAGCGTGATAAGAACGACCTAAAAAACCATCTTTGGGAGAAATTTATTTGATGTGTACTTTGAGTTTTTAGTTTGGCCTATGTCCCATCTGCTAACATGGAGGGGGCAGGACTTATGACCTATAATGCAGCCAGTCAGCAGGGGGCGATCGAGATGTTTTGGCTTCACCTTTGGGGAGCTGTCATGTCGTCCATCTTTATTTCACAGTCAAAGCTCAAGCCTCACAAAGCTGCATGTCTGTAGACTCTTGTAAAACAACAACCACCACCAGCCCCAGTGGTTCCAGTTAATGTGCTTAATTGCCCCACAATGTTAGGCAGGTATGTGTGTTAGCAGCTTTTGCTCATAACAAGCTCATAATGAACTACTTTGTTTTAATAGGAATACACAAAACTGTTAGAGCTTCCTTTATGCAGATACAAAGTACTATAATAACTGATATCAGACACCAGATAGACTTCAATAGCTGGTGTGATATGAGGAATGGGAGAGAACATATGTTGCATGAAGCCATCGGATGAGAAAGACGATCCTGCCTAAAACAAAACACAATATATGAGTAATTGAATATGTGCCATATGTTGACCATACATATAGGACCTCCTGTCTTTGCTGAAGTGAAAAATGAAATCAAATATCACAAACAAGAAGAGGCCATTAAACTAAGATGATCGAGACTCGTAATGCACACCATCCTCGGAATGGGACATTTTTGTGTTTGAGCGACACTCAATAGCTCAAGTTGCCCCCACCCCCTCTTTTTCATCAGGTGAATTGCCCTTTATTGAGCTCCTTAGCAAGTCATTGTAGTGTGGCGCTTGGGGGAGGGCCTAGCCAGGACTCCAGGTGTAATAACACACTTGGCTTAGACCAGCAGGAGAGTCAGCCAGCAGGACTGCTCCTCCTCCTCACCTCCTCCACTCCGTCATGCTGTGAGAGGGAACTCTAAGTATGCTTGCTGCCTCAGAGATACACACATTCAAACACATTGCACACTCATTCCCTAAACCTAACCACATAATCATCTCTATGAAGAGAAGTTTGGAAGTACTGTAAAAATTACACACACACAAACATGAGTACATAAGTGGGATCCCACTGCTTATTGAAAGTGCTTAGGAGTGCTTAGGAGACATTTAGCCAAGTGCTTCACTGTGCAACACACACACACACACACACACACACACACACACACACACACACACACACACACACACACACACACAC
>JBBPCS010000130.1:4508489-4520691 GCA_037974645.1 Hollardia meadi
GATTGATGGAGTGATAAAAAGAGACATCCAACCTTCCCTCTGTAAAAAGCTTTGACTCTAATGTGTCTACAAAATGACGCAAGAATTTTAAACCTGGCTTTATCCAATGTTCAGATTTCTGACCTGGAAATACAGTGTGTATGCAATGTAGGGCCTAAACAAAATTTCACTTAGGGCCCCAATTTGGCCAGGGGCAGCCCTGTCTGGCATCTCTGACAGTGTGTAAATGTGTTCATTAGCATTTGGAGATAATCAGGTAATTTGGAGAAATCAGGATTTTGAGATCAAATGAAATCTTACCCACAGTGTATTATATTTGGAATATCCCTTTAAGCAGAGAACATTAGATAAACTGAGACAGCAGAGCAGGTTTCCATTATGAAGATATAGAAGGCTCGCTTTTACTGATATCCAGGAATCTTCAGATAAAGACATCCTATTACTGCTTGACATGATATGATGCGCTGGCCTATTCTTTTCCACCCTATCTAAATGATCCTTCATTAGAAACCTGATCAATATGCTCTCTTGATTAAGTGGGATGAGAGAGTCTCATTTCATTTTCAAGCATTTTTACGAATCGATGGTAAGATTGTCTTCCAACAAATGACAGAGATGCAAGGAAGGCATTCTGAACACAGCCCAATAAAATCATCTCTCACCCACCCCCCCCCCCCCCACACACACACGTAAGTACATTCTCACACAATGATTCACCACTTTAACACATAACTTGCATTAATAAGCACATACGAAAAACACGTAAACACAAGCAGATGGACAGACTCAGTACACAGTTGCAGAGTAAATCATGGAACTTGGTAATGACTTGCCTAATATAATTGCAGACAGAGCTTTTAATCGGGAATGGTAAGACATTAAGTAAATTAGTTTTTAAAGATTTAAGATGTTTAAAGATTTCATTTGCAGATACCTCTTATTCAATGTAGCAAGGGGAATCACTGTTGATTGAATCTGATAGATGGTGGAGCTCTGTAAAATGTGTTGAGCTACATTATGCAAAAATGTCTTGGGGGGTGGGGGGGTTGGGTGGGCAGTATTCACCTCACATTGTCTTTATGTACGTTTGCAACCTGTAAGTGACATTTTTTAATTGAGCACATATGTGGTGTGTTCCACTATCACTATATTTGTTGTTGTGTTATCTGTTGAGAGCTCCACTGGTACAGTTGGGGCATCCAGTGCTCTGCTCATTAGCACCTTGATTTTAGTTCTTTCAAAAATAATTAAGCATTTTGGGAAACATGCTTTTTTTTTTTGGCTCTCTTTCCTAGAATTGGTGGAGGATACCACTTTTGTATCCGTGTGTTAAGTACAGAGCAAGAGTCAAGGGGTGATTAGCTTGGGTTAGCATAAAAACTGGAAGCAGGGGAAAAATAGCTGACATCAAAGTACGCTGGTACGATTTGTCACTCTAAACTATGCAAAAAAGCTGGTGACGCCCGTGAGTTCAATTGTGCACGTGCAGTACTCAAGTAACAGCAGGAGGCAGCAGCATGTAGCCTGCCAAAAAAGCAGCAGAAGAAGAAGTGTACCAATCATAGCCCTGGGTTAATTCCCCCAAATGTCCAGCGGGGATGTTTGACAACTGCATAATGTGTCAATCATTTTTAAGAGACTGCAAATCGACAGTAACACGAAATAGGTTTTTAAACCTCTCATTCCACCTCCTCAATCCGTCTGGCGAGTTCCACAAGGGAGGGAGGTGCTTTTAACTCCTTTGCAAAGGTAAACGGGCTGGGGTGAATGGGGACAGTTGAAATTGTGACCTGCCAATCATGGGAAAATGTTTAACGTTAATAACTTTACGTGATTTGCAAGCTAGCTAGCTAGCTTGTTCAGCAGGCGTTTAAGTTGGCAAAGTAACGTTAGTTATTGTCCGTGTGTCGCAGATTGTTAAATGTGAGTTTTCATAGTGCTGTATTCATAATTATTATTGAAGCCAAACCCGTAACCGTAATGAGAGGAGCAGATCGTGGCAGTGTTGACGTGTATAGAACAAGTGTGCTCTCAAATTGTGAGAATTGTTTTTTTTATGAATTAATGCATGTATATGGTGTAATTGGTAACAGCCAATGCGGTGCCTTGAAATGAGCATGTGATGTACGCATATATAAACGTAGGCATGTTCAAATACAATGAAAAAAAAGTGAGTGCACGTGCAGCATAAATAACATTACCTAGAAAGTAGCTAAACCTCCAGTTACAAAGGTTTACATTCCTAGTTTTTCAATTGATTGAAGCTACATTTTATCATTAGACCTGTATGATGTGTGCCTATATAAGCTGATTCAATTATTTAACCGTTTTAAATAAAATGGAAATCCTGAACAGAAACTTGGGTTTTATGCATAATTTATAGTGTTTTACATCACAACAAAAGCTTTTTTTTGATGACAACATATGTGTGCATACTTGAAAATGAATACATATGTTACAATATACAATATAAATCATTTCCATTTTTATTAAATGATTTAATGCAATTCCCATCTAGCTGATTTATATGTTGAATAACTAGACTTGAACATATGGCGGTGAGTGGGGAATGACCGTGTGCTAAGTGAGGTGAATGAATCCGAACGCATGTGAACTAAACATTTACGCTATTGTGGTACACATTGTATCTCATTCATTTAATTTTTACATGAACTGAAATGAAAAATGACAATTTGTTGTTGTTCTTTTTTTTAGCACCAGATGTGGAGATGTGCATGCCTTTTAGGTTGACATCTTGCTTGTGATCACCTTTTGCCTTCTGTCTGCAAGAAGTTCCATAAATCAGACAGAAACAACATCAATCTTACTGTTGTGTAACAAGCTGATTATTCAAAAAATGATTATTAATACAGTACAACTAGCCTATGTAATAAGTATATGTGAAAAGTTGTACTTAACCTTCATCTGCAACTTCCAGACCAACAAGGTGTTCAGTATAGGTTTGAGAAGAATGCACATAACCTGTGAATTGAAGTTAAGCATCTCTGTTTGAAATGTTTCACCATTGAAACACCAAGCTAATGGTGCAACACAAAGCTAACTCAGTTGTTTTAGCTAATTAATGCTGTAGGTATATTAGCAAACCCCTTTTCATCGGGTCATCAGGTACCAGCGTTCTGTCACGGCCCCTCACCTCTCATCCAGATGCACAAGATACCCTTTAGCATCTGTGTGTGAAAAGACCTGTGACGGATGCAACTCTGGTCCCCTGGGTGAAAGTCGTGTGTGTGTGACCCTCCACTCAACCCCGACCTCCACACCTCATGGGAGTTTTTTGCTTTATAAACTATGTTGTATTGTTTTGTCAGATATAATTGTTGTGTCTTCTGATACTGACTTGGATGGGAACATTAAAGCCTGGTCGTGTCTCATCCAAAGGAACCCTTTGGCATCTGGATGAGATGCGAGGAGCTTCGAGTCAGTATGTGACAACCTGGGAATGAAAACAGGCTGAACTATCTGTAGGAGCCAAAAATGGTCTTTTAATTTTAACCTTTTGATCTGCCATCTGAGGTGTATATGGTGTTGTCAGGTCACACAACCTCAGAAAAGTAGAAGTGTATTCCCAACTTTGAGAAATTTGTAGTCGGCTGTGTGAACCCATCAGGACGCTGATGTCACTGCACCCGACTGTTGATGAAGAAATAGTAACAACATTAAATTTCCACTAAAACCACAAATGATTGTTTTTACCTTTTCGGTTTGTGTATTGCCACTGTTAGCTTCATTAGCAGTGGAACTAGTAGGCCTCCTGCTCACTGATGTCTGCCTAGAACGTGACCTCGGATCACGGAGGGAGCTACCGTGGGCAACAGGGCACAGCTAAACCGGGCTCCGCAGCCTAAACATGGCTGGAAACCAAACAGCTGGAGACCAGTTGAGCCCAGTTTGACAACAGTAGATACAGTACAGAGGTGATTTACAGCGGCTCCGATGAGGACTATGACTTCAGGGACGACAAGACATTCCACGTGGGGACAGGAGAGTGGAGAAACGGTACTTGGGCTTTTAGCCAAAATATGGCATATAGAGATGGAATATTTTCACATCTTATTCTGTGAACTGAGGATTTACTTCGACCAAACCAGAGGTGATAGTGGAAAGACAAACCAAGACAGTTTTGGTGATTTTTAATGTCTTGTTTAAATGAAGCGTGTATTATGATGATTTCACGAGGCAATTAAGCACTTCTTAGTTCGGTAAAAGAGAGAAACTTGAATTCTGATGGTGTACGGTTGTATTTTTCTGTTAGCAAGGAAAATGGGTGTAAGAATATTTCCTTTCTTGACATTTTGTGTTTATTTTGTTTATTTATTAGACTAAATGCGAAGATACTGTAGCTTAAACCACTTGTATACATCTCCCAGCTGAGACTATGCAAGTAAGCGTGCTATCGGAATTTCACCTGCAAAATGGTATTATGAGACAATACGTGCCAGGACTAGCTGGTTAGCATGCTAACTTCAGTAGATATCTCTACGACACAATACATAGACGTCTTTGACATAACGTCAACACAGCTGCTGATAATGTTAGTTTATTTTTTGAATGTTTTAAACAAAATTGATGGCCATATCTTGCACATTGCACCATTAAACTAATAAGATACTGTTTGTGAGCTTTAGAGGTGATGGTTGACTACTTTTGAACTTTGGACAGAGGCACGGTTTCCTGGCTTAGCATAGGCTAAAGACTGCCTCAGTCTTTAAGCTAAGCTACACTAATGGCAGTCTGACTCTAAGCTCTGTACTATACATGCAGTCAAAAGAGTGGTATCAAACTCTCAAAAAGAAAGTGAACAAGTGTATACCTAAATGGTTAAACTATTTGTTTAATGTAAAAAAAAGAGTCCTGGTCAAGTTTCACCATGATTTTTCCAGGCTGCCCAGGTATTAAGCCGTTCTCACAAGGTACTGCTATGACCTCTAAGTGAACACCATCTACTTAGCCTTATTAAAGAAACACTTGAGGTAACAGCAAAAAAAAAAAAAAAAAGAGACAGTCATATTATTATCAGCCTAAGCCTGTTCAAGATGTTTCTTTTTTTATTCAAGTTCAGGAAGTTAAGTGTTTTTAAGTCCAGCCACATCCGAGTCTGCCTCTCAAGGACAGGAATGATGAGAAAAAGGCCTCTAAGAGGATACTTTTTTTCCTTTCTCATTGCTGTTTAGCAATCCAACATTTTATGGGTTGACCCATTAAAGAGAGGGCACTCGAGTCACTCAAGGGTCTTCAATTAACCTCTGGGGCAGTTTGGTCTGCAGCTTAGTGACTCTGGGCACAGCATCTCCAGGGTTTGCCTCACAGTGTAGCCATCTAAACAGACTCAATCAATGCCTGTAAAAGAGAAGCGAGCAAGGTAGTGTGTTGTCAGCCACTGCACTGCACTCTTCCTCCTTCTGGTGCCCTTCAGCTTTAATTTTTTCCAGGATTCAAATCACATTTTTGATATTTGCTTTATATGATAGAAAACTGAAGAGAAAAATCTTCGGGGAAGAATTAGAGCGTTTGTGCTGGCCTCAAGGGCACTGATCTGAGGCTCAACCTAATTTGGAAAAATAGAAAGGTCCTGCTGTGTTATTATCATTTGTGCTGGTGCATTTGATACTGGGCTGCCTCTGGGGTTGAGCAAACAGACGCCAATAGCGAGAGGCGACATCTTAAAACGATATTTCACTTTTGTGGACTGTTTTCACTTAACAGAAGTTCAGGAGCATACAATTTCCAACATTAGCTGCCCCAGGGGATCCACCGACTCCAGCCTCCACGCTCGCATGCACGCACGCACGCACGCACGCACACTTTAAAGCCTTGATTTGATCCTGGAAACTTTTGTAGATATCTAGCAACTTGTAGAGTAAGGAGGGAGGCTACTGCGAACACTACGCAGTCAACTTTCACTTCTAGTCAAGTTTAATGATATTTGAGACTTACAAAGATTAAGATGACTTTCACATTGTCATCTTGATTACAGAGAAAGGGGACTGACTATAATCTTGAACTGGGTCGGATCAGTGTGGGAAAATTCAGCCCTCAGTTCAATAAATTCAAACAGCTCCATGTTATGAGACGTGGGATAGTGCAGCTTGCACATACTGTCTTTGCCCCTGTGAGGATAATTCATTAACTTCCCTAATCCTCTCATGTGGTGTTGAAAAAAGATGAAAAGCTCACTGAATATCAAAAACAACGATTTCTGAGCTCTTCATCATCGCCTTCACACTCTTTCACAAGTGTCTCTGAAAAAGGATGCTACATGTTCCAAGCATGCACATCCTGTGTTAATGAGCCTCGAAATACATTTTCGGCGGCTTATGGCTGCTGCGCACCGCTGTGGGATGAGAACGGCTCAATAAAATATACACAGGAGGTCGAAACGGTAGGGAAATAAAAAACCCTTTTTGACAATGTTAAGCCTTGCAGCTGCTTTGAGGCAACTGAGGGGTTTTTATCTGCTCTTCAGATGTTGGATCATAGGGTGCAGAAAGCTTTCCAAGGGTAAGCAAAGTCAGAGGAGTCAGTACTGTACCAGCACATGCCTCTACCCAAATGATTAATTCACATGTCATAGAATTTTCCTTCTTGCCTTCCTTCTGTCTGCACGTCCTGTTGACGTTGTTTATTGTAGGGTATATTTGTATGTATTTATTTGTATGTCAGTGTGGCTCTTCAATGTCACTGTGAAAATTTCTCCACATGTACTAAGTGTTCACAATTTGTTAGTAATAAGTAATTAACTCTAAAGCAATGCTCCAGATCCTTCAGATTTATATACAACTCAACAAACAACTCAAAAGCTAACTGGATGATATCTGCTGAGGGACAACAGAGAACTAAATCTAGGCTGTAAAGGCTCATGGAAACCTTTGGTTTCTTGGAGACAGATGCGGAGGAGAGACGATCCATGCACAAGAGAACAGAGTTCTATCTCACACAGGCTCCGTCCACTACTGGACTACGACTCTCCTCCAATCACAATCACATATTTGCCCACTGAAATTTGCTAATGTAGCCAGCCAATCATGATGAGCCTACTCGAAGATGTGGTCATATAAGGCTGTGTCTCCATCATCCTTCTTCTCTTCAGTGATTGACTGGATGTTGAACGCACGGCCCCCATCAGATGCACAGAGCAGTTTGTTTGCTTTGGGGATGGCGTGGCTGGAAAGGCCCTGTCCAAGAAGTGGTAGAGTATAGTCGTGGACAACGCCTTTCTGGTCTGGTCCTTTCTGGTCTGGTCTAGGAGTTAGCGTGGCTAACAATCCACAAGCTTAATACAGGGTTTTTATCATTTTATTGCCATAACCCCTCTCTCAGTCTGGTTGGATATTGGAGAACCAGGGTTAAATCAGATTGATATCTGTGCAAAGTCAGAGTCAAAGTGTCATGGTCACTGCAGTGCTGTTTGGGTTTTTGTCTGTTTTCTTGTATGTTCCTGTTCCCCTGTCTGTTTATTTGTGTGGGCGTGGCCTCTCCTTCACTCTCCTGGTTTTCTGCACACCTGTTCCTCGTCAGCCTCGTTAGCCCCGCCCTGTTTCCAGTGTCTCCCCAGCCTATAGGCTCCTCTTTTGTTCTGTTGTTGCTTCACCTAATTCTCCTCCTCACCTGAGTTTCTCCACCCCTTCTCTCCACCTGCACTTCATTCCCTCGTCAGTTTAGTTTGTATTCGAGTCCAGTTTTGAGTTCAGTCTTTGTCGAGTCACCTGATTTGTTTGCCTGTCCCTGTGTTACTGCACTAAATTCTCCAATAAAGACCCAAGTATTGACCCTGTCTATGGTCTCCTGCATTTGGGTCTAAATGTGAACCCGTCATGTGACACAAAGTCAGAGTTTTGCTCAGTTCCTCAGAGAAATATCTGTTGAGTGAAATCCACTATGGCAGCAGTCACAACATAAATTAGGATAGGCTATGTGAGCTGTGTTTAAATGAATTCAAAACAAATATGTACAGTATTTGTTTGAATTTATCTGATTCATTCTCAGCTAGCGCAAACCCCAACTTGGTGCTCAAAGTGGTCTCCTGCTAAGACTTATTAGCAGGTAATATATTCCCTATGTCACTGTATCCTCTTAAGGAGTGAACCCTAGAAGACAGTGTGGAAATGGTTTGATATCTTGAGGAAGTCTTGTGGGGAAAAAAACAGTCTTTAATTCAGTTAACAATTAGAGAGGTGTGATACTGAACTGAGGTGGGTAGGTGGACATAGTTGAAAAATAACTTTTTTGACCCTTCATAGTCTCCCAGGGGAGGAAGAAATGCATTTATCAATGCATGCTTCTGTCTGTGTAAATAGTATTATAAAGAAGAGATAAAGTAACAAAAGCCGCTCTCAGACAAATGTCGCAGGAGCGTTCTACAATGACCTTGCTCTCAAAACCACAGTGTAGGTTAATGCCTCTGCACCTGGCCAGGCCACTAACAATGACTTTTCAGAGACAGTTGTGTGATGTATGATGTAGTGATTGTTTGGGGTGTGTATAAATTAAAAGAATGCCATCGCGTTGACATTCTGGATGATGAAATAAGAGGCACTTTAGGTAATTTCTCTGATAAAGCAGCCCGACCCCACGGCGAATGATAGAATCAAAAGCACTTGCGCAGGTCGCTGTCAGGATCATCTGTCTAGTCAGTCCATTAAGGCTGAACGTGGGGGCTTCAACTCCCTGCCAACACAGCATGAAGCTCCACCATCCTAAGCAAGAACATCCTCCATGACGACAAGGGGTGGGGGGCGTCTGAGAGTCTGTCAGCAAACAGAGTCTTAAACAGAGCTCCTAATGGATCATGGTTGAGTGTCTTTATGGGATTCTGAAACTGATAGACACATGTGACCTGTTGGTTATGTAACAGTCCCTCAAACCACAACGCTGCCCTGCCCTGAGTTTTGATATCTCTATGCCAGTTATGATCACAATTAAAAAATCTTGCAGGAAACAAAACTAGAAGTCACACAATTTGATACAATTATTACCTTTATTTATTAACACATATTTCCAGAGTCTGAGGAGGCATTCTCAAATGTGAATTACTAAGGGCCATATTCTTATTCTATGTCCATATCCTGTCTCTGTCCTCTGAAAGAGTGTGTGTTTGTTGGGATTGAAGGGTGTTTAACATTAAAAATGATGATATTGCATCAAGGCGATAAATAAGTGCATAAATATGTGGACAGGAAGCAGGATGACGGATAGCAGCTCTCACTGCAGCCCATTAGTTGTTGACAGCTTCTGCAAGGGAAGCAGGCCGGAATCTGTGGTCTGTAATTCTGTCTCATTACCACGCCAGTCGGCACTTCCTCCCCTGGACCCCCGGAACCTTAATTCATCTCTTATAGTATGCCTGTCATTGGCTTTTGTTTTATTGTGAACTAACTTTCATGCTATGATGCTTGATTTATGGCAGTAATTGAGTGCCAACAAATCAGAGAATATTTTCATTGATTACCGCAAATTGTCTAATCTTTTCTATGTTCTTGGCCCCTGATTGGGTGGTATTTACTGATTGCCTCTTCCTCACTTAATAATCAATCAGTGGCCACAATCAGAGTGGCTGGATGAATCCAGGCCAAGGCAGCTGCTTCTCCTCCATTAAAAAAATCTCTGCAGCATCAAATGAATTCTAATTCTTGATGAACAATTTTTATATAGTTTATATATGCAGCATTCATCTTCTATACAACAGACAGGTTTACATTTATTCAATGCATTAGGTCTTTATTTTGAAATGAACTGAATTCAAATTGATTCAATCCATATGTGACACATCTGACTGGACATGTATGCTCCTTTTCACACATTCACAGATGCACACTTTTCAACCTGAAAGTTTCTAAGGACAATCTTTTTTAATTCATGTATTTACTGGTTATACAGCACAACATAAATTGTGCATTGCACCATGATTAATATAATTAAATGAAATATGTTTTAAACGTGCTAGTTTGGCTCCAAAGATGGCAATGTTGGCCTACAAGTTGGTGGGTCCGTCCAATAATGAAATATCTCACAAAATTTTGTGTAGACATTCATGGCCCCCACAGGATGAATCTTAATGACGATTATACCCACTTCACCTCATCTTGTTATCATTGTCATTGTGAACATGTTTTGCATGCTGATGTTAGCATTTAGCTGATGTAGCGCTGCTAAGTCTAAATGCAGCCTCCGCTAGCCTGCGGCTACTGACTGTTACGGGAGGGACATAATATTTCTGTCCTACAAAATTACTCTCTGGATGTGATGTTATGTTTCTGATGCAGGATGATAAATAGGTTGACAAGTACTGTGATAATATATTAAAAATGGTGAAGAAACATGCTTGAATAATAACTTCTCCATTTCCAAGCACATTGCAGCAATGTTCCTGTTGGCCAAGCGAGAACATCGCTCAGTAAATGTTGAACATGAACTCTGACGTGCAAATACACAGGACTTGGCTAGAGTTTGAACGAAGACAGGAAATACATACTTGAATTCAATGATCACAGCACTTCAGTGGGAGTGAAGGAGGACCATAGTGAATATTCGTTGGATTGAAATATAATGTGACTCTATGCAAACAATCCACTGTCGCAGTCAGACTGCATGTTTCCAGCAAAACACTCAAAAAAAAATCTTATTTCACTCTTCTGCAGCTGCTTTGGCTCTTCCCACTATCAGAGTCATTTTCCTGACAGTGACCCTAGCTTTCACTTGCACTTTTGACATGAGCTGACTTCCTGATAATTATAGAATGCATTCAGGGCAGCAGAGGTGTACCGCTGTCCGGGCTGAATCTAATGCAGTCACATCTGTTTAACTTCACCATGCGGCAGCACCTACAGGTCTAGCAGGGAGAAAACAAAGCGACACAGAGAGAGGGAGACAGTGCCGGTGAGACTGGACAGGTTTAACGCTGTGGCCACTGGCGTCTCGGCCGGTATCGAACAACAAGGAAGAATCTGCACGTTTGTGGAGGGGACGTGGGATCAGTGCGTGTGATATGAGTCTGTGATGACAAGTGCTGATTTATATTGAGGTGGACGTGGATGTACAGAGGCCTGAGGGCAGCTCACCTACTCACACATTACCGTCACTGTCAAGAGGGGACAATGAAAGAGGAAGAGGGAGTAAAAGAGAAAGGGGGGGAGAGAGATAGAGAGAGGGAGAGTTTTCTTCATCCAGGGTAACCACATGGAGCAAGACGTTCAGCACCTGGAAACTACAAAGTTTTCATTCATTACATGTCATATTAAAGAAATAATCTGCAAATGTCAACAAGATTTTCCTATTTTACTTTGCTACTCTGTGCTTCTGATATAGGCTAAGGTATAGCCAAAAACAACCCTAACACTTACCAAGTAGTTATTTTAAACCAAACCACAATCCTTCTTTAACTCTCACCAAGTAGTCTTTGTTCCTAAATATAACTAAACTTTAACCACGGCTATGTAAGATCATGAAAATGCTTTTATTGTCGCAACTGTTTTAGAAGACACTAAGAAATGACGTCGCCCTGCTGATAGGAGCATCACATCCGACGTCAAACAAAATTTGGTTGTTTCATTTCGAAGACTTGTTGTTCACACCAAATATCTAATCCAATTTGATCTTTGGAGGGGGGAGAGACAACACAAGACATGAACCAAATGCAGCATTTACTTGTAATTCCTTCAGACATTAAAAATCCTACATTTTTATGACAACATCCACCATGTTTATTGGTGATGTAAATCTGATATTGAAAAAAAAGAAGTTTTAATTCTGTTTGAGATATTGACTGACAAACTTAATCAATGTAACGGCTCAAAAGAATCAAACAACAAACTTTCATTGAACAGAGTAAAGAGGGGAGATAGAAGATTATTGGCAATAAATGCATTTTCCAATAAGAAAGGTTTATTTCTCCACTAAATGCTTCTGCGAGAGCACTGTGGTTAAGAGCTTAGCTGTTTGTAAGGTTGCTGTTGAAAGAAATGCTATGCAAGAGCAATATTTTGTATCTACCTGAACCAGAGATGTGAGTTTTCTGTTTTTACAAAATTTGATGACACTAAATTCAGAAAATATGAAGAAAATGTAAGCATGAGAGAGTGTAAGGTGTGCTTGTCTGTACTGTAAGTGTATGTTAGAGAGAGAGAGAGAGAGAGAGAGAGAGAGAGAGAGAGAGAGAGAGAGAGAGAGAGAGAGAGAGAGAGAGAGA
>JBBPCS010000130.1:4527667-4540049 GCA_037974645.1 Hollardia meadi
CTCTCTCTCTCTGTGTGTGTGTGTGTGTGTGTGTGTGTGTGTGTGTGTGTGTGTGTGTGTGTGTGTGTGTGTGTGTGGTGTTGAGGTCTCTTCTTACTAGGACAGGGGTCAGATATCAGGGACAGGAGTGATCAGTAGCTACTCAGTGAACATCATCCAGGCTAATGAATGTTCTGGCATCACCTCTACGCAAGTGTTGCCACCTAAATATATCTCACAGCACTGAATAAAAAACCTTACCTCAGTAGCTATTCTAAGATGTAAAATGTTTGCTGCCGTATCCGTGTGCTACTTAAAATACAAATTATCTGGAGTAAATAAAAAAAAAAAAAAATGAATGAAATCAATTAAAATGTGTACACTAGCAGGAACAACTTTATAAAGATGAACCTCACTATAACATGCATTTAGCTTCCGTCTAAAAGTCGTGGCCCATGTATGGAAAGCCACTGTGCTTGTTTATTATCAGGAATTATCTGTATATCTATCCTGGTACCTGATCTGAATTCATAATGCAGCAGGTTAGTAAGTGGGATCAGGTTAAAGAGTGCTGAGCCATGTTAAACCACTGCAACACAGGAGCATGCATCATGTCCACGCATTAATAAAAGGCAACTATGCTATCATTATAAGCACCATACGTGCCCGGGCTCCACTTCCTGGCTTCTCTAATAGCTTACTGGTCAAGGGTGATTTATCTGATAAACTGCTTTTGTGTTCCACAAGCCTGAGAGATGGTTTAGTTTGGCCTAGTCTGCCATAATGTGCTTTATAAATACAAAAACAAATGGTTGCCTAGGGAGGAGGAAAGATGTAGCTTGTATATTTGTGTTGGGTGGGGTGGGAGTAGGTCAAATTGTATCCTCTTGTGCCTTGGGGGGAGACAGGAAAAGCCTGAGTTATAACTCTTCCATCACCTGCCTTTTGCCTCCCATGCATTACTCAGGATATAGTGCAAATTGCAGCCGGCATCCATTAGTTCTTTTCAGGGTTAATATTGATGTAGATATCATTCCTATCTGCTGTGTCATTTATTTGAAATACTATGTGCGAGGAGTAGCCGCGGCAGTGAATCAAATCAATTGATAGAGCAGTTAGCCTTGCAGCCTGGGCTGCCTGGGAGCTGCCGAGTGAGCATGAAATATTATGGAGATTGTTCTTTAAAGTGATCTCTTCATCATCATTTGTCTGCAGCCTGGGCGATCCTATCCCCTACTGCTGCGTTCCTCTTGGGCACCAGCTGTCATAACTAAATCAGCCGGATAATGCAGTCGTGTGCACACTTCCACCGCTTCACCCCCGCAACACCCGCCTGCACCGCCCAACCCCACCCCCCTCCCTACACCCGCTGCCTCCCTCCTCTGCTCCCATCACCCCCGCACCGCTGCAGCCACACATGTCAAGGAGCATCCAGAGAGTCGCTCATCATCGCCACTGATGGCCCTCCTCTCTGGGGCCTCCTTGTTTATGTCACTTCCTATGTGTGGGGCTGCTAGTTCATGTCACCCTCTACAGCAAGGTAGGGCGCGCCTGCTGTTTTACTTCATGTGTGGCTGCTCGTGACAGACAGAGAGGTACCGCGCAGCTCGGTGACAGTCCTCCTGGATGTTATGATAGCTGGTTGAGCTGCCAGTCTGCACTATGCTGTAAGTGAATATGACGGAGACAGTTTTTATGGCACTCTTCACAGTCTGTTAGCATGCGGCTGGATGACTGTTTTTACTGCCCATAAATGGAGCAGCGTGCATATTTTGTGAGTCATTAGGAGGACAGTCAGGAGACATACTCTGAGGGAGACGCACGCCACTTAGGCCAGGCTGTTTACCGTTGTAAAAACCTCATCTCCGAGCCTCTCAGAGTGATGTAAACTCTTACTTGGAGAACATTTCCACGTGTCAGTGAGAGATGAGACGAGAGGGCATCTTCAGTGATAGGGCCCAATGGCTACAGGGCCTCAAAAGGAAAAAGCTGCATTATTCAGTGCCAGGACACCCAGAGCCAGTCATGCCATCCTGATCAGTGCTTCAGAGCCTACTGATATTACAGTCAACCGACTCTAGATATGGTAAAGACGGTGCCATGTTAACTCTGTAACTTTCCAAATGAATGCTGAGGTTTCCAGCTAAATGCACACATGCAGTTTACTTTTGGGGGCTGTAGTAATAGAATCACATATGCACAATTACATCACAGCCCCACACACAGCCTGGATATTTTTCTCTGGCAAAATAGTATCAAGTCATACATTTATACCAATTATGCGCTGACAAAATGGGCATCTATATTGCTGAGACAATGATGTCAGACTACAGCCGGTTACATTTGTATTTTCTAAACAAGTCACTGGGCAGCCTGGCCGAGGCGGTGACATCTGCACGAGTCTTCGTCAGAGGAACAATGAGGGCTCTTAGCAGAGAACAGAACCGCTATTTATCACTGTACGCTGATAAAATTCATACACAGGCATTGTATGGGTCTGAAAATGGATGTTAAATCCATTAATCAAAACCAGATGGATTATGTGCTCTATGGGTTTTGTCCTGTTGCTTACTCTTGGAGATACAAAGGTTTAAAAGGCCACGTCGCACATGTGTGTGTATATGTGAGTGAGAAGATACAGACACGTGCATTTGTGTGTGTCAGTTCCCAATGAGTGATGACGACCAGTGGCTCACCATATTGATCAGGAGAGCTCGAGGAGGTGTGCGAGGTAAACAGACGCAGACCAACAAAACCAGCACAAGCATTGTTACACAGAGTAAAACATGGCCGGGGTGAGGAAACTCATGTGTAACTCAATGCATGTGAAGGGTATAATTTAAGCTTGGTTATTATTTTTGACATATAAAAGTAATTAAAAGCAGCGAGAAAAAAAAGGCATGCAAGGGAGTTAAATAACAAGATGCTTAAAAACAAAAATTAAGGAGGAAAAAAGGGATCAAGCAGGGTGCAAAGAATGCCAAGGTTAATAAAAATAATGGTTTAAAATACCACTGAGACCACCCATCCTAAAAATGTAAGCTATGCACTCACGCCACTGTAAAATACAGTTGGCATATGTTATGCAGATGTAACCATCGCTGAAGACCTGCATTATAGGACTGAAGTTGAATTTTGGCTCCGTCTCAGAGAGAAGCTGTGTGTTTACAGAAATCACAAGGTTCTTGGTCAAAAGATTTGTGTTAAAATGGAATGATTTGGTTCTGGCATATAAAACCAAACCTCTAAAGCAGGATGAATGAAAATAACTGTATAGGTGTGACCCAGGATGGATGTATCCATTTTCACATTGAGCAAACTTTTAATTTCTTCTGAATCTTAGAAAGTGAGTTTTTGCCTGACAGAAATGTATAGCTACAGTATGTGTAATAATAATGGAGAACCAGAAGGGTACCACACCAGATTGTGTTGGTTGCGACTGTGACTCGTACTCCCAACACCACCAGCTGGATGCAATCCCCACCCATGGCTTCCTGGCACTGATTGGACAGGTAGATGCAAAAGCGCGTGTTGCTTCTCTCCACAATTTTCCACAGATTCAGCAGAAAGACATTTTATAGTGCATTTTTTTGTCTCACAAATCCAAACTGTGTGTGCACTCCATACCGTCATACACATGGCTCTGGTTTGGCTTGGCAAAGGTGGTTATTAATTATACGGATATTGTTCTGGCAAAAAGTGCAAGGGGCTGCTAGATAGCTTTGGAGGTTCATCTAAATTGAGACTCTGAAGTTTAATTTCAGCGTTGGACTTTAATATCCCTTTGAGTGGTCCAAGTGGTGCTGTGTTCTGTCTCTGTCGTCTGTGCAGTGCAGGGACATGCAGGGCTCTGGCGGAGGGGGGGGGGCAGCTGATGTAGGACAGCCTCTCATGGCTCCCAGGGGGCAGATCCGTGCAAACTACACTACAAATTACACAGTGGGTTGCTGTGCACCCTGAGCTAGTGTAAACAACAACAACATTTCCCCTCTTTTACTATGAATCAAACTGAACTTATACGACCCACGTCTGAGTCCACACCCATACTTTGTACGCCCCCTAAACCCTTTTAATGACACACCTACGTAGTAGAGTTCAGCCCTGAGCTAGATTCCTCTCTCTCCTCCCCCTCTCACTGACTTCATTCATGAAAACTCCTCCTCCCTACGCCCCAGTGTGTCACACTATGCAGCTGTTTCATTTTAGGAACCGGGGACTCCAGAAGTTTGCTTCACAGCCACCAGACTCCTCTCCGAGCCAATTGGAAACCGCAGCCAATACGTGTCCGAAGTGCTCTGGCAAAGTTAAATATAGAGCCCCTCAGTTGCTGTAAGAGATTTAATAAATTCCTCCTTCAAAGTTTGCATAATGCTCTCTGGTTTAAAAGACCAAAGTCCTCTCGCTTGTTATTTCCCAGGCCTATTTGTTGATCTCTCATTGCTGGAATATAGCATTTCAGTAATGGTCTGCTGCAAACCAGCTGATGTGTTTAATAAACTTTACTGTGCCTCAGTCTGGGAGCTACCTCCCACTTAGTTACAGGCACGGGGGAAGGCAGTGGGCCATGGCAGAGGAGAATGATTCATTGACACTGTTAATTCAGTAATTAAAGAGTCACTATATATAATTTAAATCCCATAATCAATAACCTATTATTCATTGCTCAGTATGTTTATCGTCATTAAAAATGTCCTGAAATTTAAGCCTTAATGCATTTTCTAAGATCATAAGTACACTGTAAGTTGAAAAAAGTTATTTAATTATAATCATATGAACTAAGCATTACATTAAATATGAAATGTTTCTAAATTTACCATTATCTAGCTGCCCCCTACCTTTTTATTAAGTTTGCTAATATAAACTATAGTGAACAATATTGAGATATAGCCTTTAATAACACACACACACACACGCTTATATGTCTGTGCTGTCTTGTAATGCCTCCCATATTTTACGAGAACTGTTTTCTGTGAAGTAATCTGATTCAACCAAGCCGTCTGATTGGTCCAAGATGTGTTGTGCAATTATGTATCTGTTGCCGTGCCAACCCATGTGGTAAACAGGAAAATGTAGTAATTACCATTGTTTTCACCGACAAAGCAAAACATTGCTACGTTTGACCAAAAGTACTGGTACAGAATTTTCTTACAGGCAGTCAAAATAAGTTTCTGCAAGATAATTTAGAATAGTTTATATTTTAATCTAAATTTAACTGATTTGACCCATTTAGAAAATAAAAATAGAATTTAGATGGAATAGCTTACCTAAGTAATATTGGGAGCTAAAAAACATATATGAATTAAATAGTTTTTCTTTTGTTTGTTTGTTTTTGTTTTGGTATTTGCATTGTGGCTCTTGGAACAGTGTGTAGACAAATTACTTGTATGCATAACCATACATACTGATCCAGAATCAGAACTGAACGCCACAGTTTATTCCCATTTTCTTTTATTCCTACTATATTATTGCACCTTTCAGCACCTGATCTGAGTCCTTCTACTTGTATGCTAATCTAAATTATCTGCACCTGGGGCGGCACACACATACGCATCCTCAGATATCAGTAATAGTAGTCAGACTGGCAGAGTGCTTCACCAATATGCGGACCAGCTGCGGGCCTCGGCCTGGCAGTGTGCTCTGCTTCAGACAGAGGGGGCTCTGTGGTGAAGGTCTGTGTCACGCCATCAGAATGTGTGGCAGTGTGCTGTGGGTCCTGAGAAAAAGAGCCCGGAGCGCCGCATTATCAGCTGGGTTGATAACAGCATGGAAAAACTGAGGCCAACAGGAAAGACATGCAGGGATCCTTCCCAGACCTGGCCACTGTTCTCTTTTCACTGCCAATAACCCTTGAAGTGGGTGGTGTTTAGAAAGTCTGTTAGCTCAGAAAGTTGTCTGTGAATGAAAAAAAGTTGTGGGATTAAAAAGCTCTAAAACCAACTGTGCACTACCTGCCCAGCACCAGCGGACAGGCACAGGTAGCTGTGGAGCATTTAGCAGCTAAAGTGCTAGATATTTGACTCAGGAGTCAGTAGAGACCAAATAAGAGTTAAAAGAGAATTAATATTGGCCAAGGCACAACTCTAAATAAAGCTAATGTTACTCCATTATTAGTTGATTGCTTGTAACTGTTTGGCCATATCATCAATTCTTTATTAAACTTTTCTTCTAAATATATAATAACAAAAGACCACATGATATGGCAAATCCATTTAGGAAAATTAGTACTGCTGTGAGTAAAGTTTTTAAATTGATTCTTGAAAAGCATATTCACTTTTAATTTATAATTCTAAATTCTAAATGTACAATTATAACATTTTAAATAAAAAAATTATAATTTAGATTTTTTTTGTAGGTTTTAGTTTTTTCTTTTGTCATTTATGTGTGTTAATCTGTATTATATGTATTTTTAAAGTCGTTTTCTAAATAGACATCTGTTTGTGGAAGGAAACTCTTCTTCCCACATCTGCACTTTTCCTGATTAAAAAAAAAAAACTTGACTCAGATTAATCTTATTGGGGGGTCACGCAGCTTTGTGTTAACGTCAGTGAATTAATAGGATGTGCTCGCTCGCCACGTGGAAAAACACCTCCATCCCGCTGACCCTCTTCATGTTGTGCACACATGATGTTACTTCCATACATAAACACATAGTGGGAGCAGCCATGTGAACACAGGGCTGTAATTAATACCATGTACAATTTCCCCTGTCCCCCCTACCCCCACAGACATCCCCCAGCCCCACATTAACTTGTGGAGAGGAGCCGAACAAAACGCCCCTCTGCTCGTCTCCCCTCCCATCTCTTCCCTCTCAGAGGGGAAGAGTGCAGATGTGAGGAGGGTCAAATAAATAGCCGTGATTCAGCCGCAATTCCACTTTGACATCCACTTAGCCTCAGGTTCCCTCTACCAGCAGCCACCTGTTGCTCTTCTTTAAACACTGCCTGGTGAGGAGGAAGTCTTCTCATGTGGAACTGAGCCCCCACCCTGATACGCTCCCAGGAACTGTAATGACTTAAATAAAATTGTACTTGGAACTCGGCAACGTCATTCAGGCCTTTTACATGGTTCAGAATTATGCAGACAGAAAGGAAGAAGAAAAGCGGAGAAAGAAAGGGGGGCCGAGAGATATATAGAGAGATTCAGCCATGTGGCCAGATGCTTAGGCCATCAGGTCTGTGTGTGAACAGAGAGACAAGAGGGATCTACTGTACAGAGCTGGATATAAAGTAGCAGGAGAGACATCTGGTGTGATTTCGCACAATGAGGTTAAGTCCAGTATGAAATGAGAAAAGCATGCACACTTTATACTTTTAGTGTTTAACAAACATAACCAAAATGAACATTTTCCTTTGATTTTAAGAGTTGACTTTGGATAAAACCTGTGACGCCTCAGTTGGGTGATGGCCTCTCAAGCCGTGTTCGTCCTTGCAAGCAAAATGTAATCCACCGGGTTTAAGGTTATTTTTCACGTCAAGGTCTTTATAGATGGGCACTGACTTTGGGGAACTTTCCACCGGTAACTTCAAATTACTTAAAATGCTCTTTTGATTAAACCTAATTAAACACAGGCAATTAGCAAAGTGAAATTAGCAACATTTAAATGCATCCATTTACTTGATTAAAGTTAGATGATGAGAGTAAGATAAGTGAAGACCAATACTCAAGGAGATGAAAGCAATAGGTCTAGATATTGGGTGTCAGGTGAAGCGCACACAGACTCAGAGTGGGACTGACAAACAAAGAAAAAAAAAAAAAGAACCCACAGGTAAATAAATGAAGAGCGATGACCATGTCACATCCTCCTGGTCGAGCTCGACTGGGTATCGTGTAAAGCTCAAAGCTTCGCCTCGGAGTGTCTTATGCTCGCACACGGGCCCCGCCACAGATGTGCAGGGCCTCTGGTTACAATGCAGAGAAATCCTGCCTGCTCAGACGAGGCTCTGTTACTGAGGCCGGAACAAAGATTGAAGGGTAACTGCCTACCTGACGTAAATGTAGAAGTGTCCAGATTTATGGAGCTCAAATGTGTCAGAGTATGTATGATGCAGGGCTGACAAGGCTAATTATAATCCCATTAGCAGCGCTCTGGTTGTTATCTCTTGCCGAACCTGGTAAAGCGGGTATTTTACCAAGTGTCCTCATGTTAACCAGTAGCTGAACAGAAGAAGCACCCAGCCAGGAGAAAGCAGTCAGAGTGAGCCTATTGTGTTCCTCCGCAGAGCGTGGCCTGGCTGTTGTGGGTCTATGTGTGGGCAACTTCTACCACTAGCTGGGGAACAGTAAAGCATCTGTCGCTCCTTTTAAATCCCCAAAGGAACGAAAAGCAGGTCCCGAGCTCCACAGGCCTCACTCACAGCAGATGTCATAAAAAAAGTCACAGGACATTCATCCATTTAGCAAAGCAACTCTGTCGAACCAATAATTAGCTCAAATTGACCTGTTTCTTCCTTTCTCTCCTTGCCTCCTTCCCTCTCTCTTTTCAGGCACTGATATGAATAATGAGGCGAGGGGTTAACGGCGGGTCACACAGAGCTCCCTATCTGCCATGTTATTTATTCAGTGGAATGAGAAATTGATCACATTATTGCGTTAAGAGGGACCTGATTCGTTACAATCAGCCCGGTATTGGCAGGCCAGGCCAGGCCCGCAGGCCTCACTATTGCATTAGGAATCCTCAAGCAGCCATAGGTCACCCCCGCTTAGGCCATTTTACAACTTCACATCACCTTCCTGACCTTTTGATGACCACTCACAAAGACAAAAAAAAAGCAATATATGACAGCACAATATTAGCTGCTGGTTGAACATCATGCATCTTCAGGGCAACATGCCAAGAGACGCAGGGACTATCATGTCTCCAACATATATTCATGTGTGTTTGCAGACAACAAGAAAAAACTGTGTGTGTGTGTGTGTGTGTGTGTGTGTGTGTGTCAGAGCTACACAGAACACCAGTAGGCCATGACCTATGCGTTATATTTCTGTCAAAAGGATTGACATTTATTGAGAAGGCGTTGCCAAGATTAACAGAAACTCAATCATTCGGCTATTTAAAAAATTTACAGTTCCGAGTAATGGCTGGTTTGAAATGTTTTTTTGATTTTTTTCTGACCGTTTGCTCCCCCAACACAGCATTTTTTCCAAATGAATGAAAAACTGTGTAAATGACCAGGTGCACTAACCTATTTCCCCCCTGTGGTTACATCATGCCAGCTCATTAATCAAATGAGTCCGCTGCTCTGTTTGCACTAGGCCAGAACGTATTGGTTAGTGCTTGTTGATTTAACCACAACACCTCAGCACATAAAAATGGCTTTGGATCCGAGTTTAATCTTCAACAAGACTGCATCATTTTTAATTTTATTAGCAGCCACCAACCTGTTAATCACTTGTGCTTGACTTAAAGTTATAAAGTATCTAAGTTTTTTTAAATTATTATTATTAATATAGGGTATTGCAGAGGTGAATTAACATAAAACTTTTAGCATTTGGGACGCTCTCTGCACTCTGCTACACATTTGTCATATCATTATCAATGGCATAAGCTCTGAAGTGTCACCCTTTACAAGCGGGCTCATCTTTAAGCTTTGTAATGCTGGATTTACAGAATTATCAGGTTCACTGTGCACCACATGGTCGCCATCTTTGCTCTTAAAACATAATATTAATTATTTTAATCATAATTTATAAATTAGATTGATAAAGTAACACTTGTCTCTGTGATAATCTGTGTTTAAACTTATAATACTGAACTTTTACTTCTTTTACAGTTTAAAATTTTTTCCTACTTTTGCTCAAGTAAGTTTTAGATCTATTTTAGAGTGATGAATTCAATGGGTAAAAACACTGTAGATTTCAACATGGCAGGTGAGGGCCATTCACAAGCCTTGGCCTTTTAGCAACCATATTATTTTGCAGGGACCTAATTTTATATTGTGCAAGTTTGCTGGTATTAATTTTAATCTACAATGTCCTTGAAATCCTAACTAACATGATTCTCTTTTACTTTGTGCCATTTTCCAATGACAAACTCACTTACTTTGTTTTAATTAGAATTTAAATCACGCAACACCACCGCCGCTCGAGCAAAATATTTCAGTGCGCTTTCCCAACTCTTGAAAACACTCCTCACTCTCCCTGACTCCTACTTTCATCCTCCGACTCCCCCCAGATCACTACGGCTGTGAAAAACATCTGCATTGAAATTATTCCACTTCCTGAGGCTTGAATAAAATCAAGTCTCCAATAAACAACAACAGGAAGAGGGCCATTTTTACAATAGCCATGTTTAAATATGTGCAAGAATTCAGGGATGCCCGTGAGCAGATAGATATGGTGTCAGCGTTAGTAAGAGCAGCCTTTTTTACATGTTAGCAGACATCGTGAACAATATCAGTCATAAAAATATGTCTTTGACTCATTTAGTGAGTATCACTTGTTACCAAACTGTTAACAAACAAGTGCTTTCTTATAATTGATTATTAATTCTGCAAAATAGCTGCGTCTACATCAAGTACACTACATTTTAACACTCCTACAACACCAAAACGTTTAAATTGTGTTTTTGTCTTTTTGCAGTCGGCCTACATTTTGTCCGTTTTCTTTTTCTGCTTTTTCTCTACTGCATGTCTGAGAGCCTACTTCCCATGTACACATGGAAAGAGCACTGGTCAATCATTAGCCAATAGCAGCATCTGCCTTACCTTAGGCACTTTAGCACATACAGGTTGCCTCACGAATTTGCTCCCATTCATGCACACAGAGCCATGGAGGAAAGCCACAACATTTCACGTCTGTGCCAAATTCTTTCTCTCACAGGGGTGATGCATTAAATATAAGCTGCCGTAAAAAAGGAAAACAAAACAAAACAATGATTGTCCAGCTTACTTATAATGGAAGTTTATAGTGTTGGTTGAAAGTCTGAAAGGAATCCGAGGAACTTGTATTATGATATATAAAAATATTAAATTTTTATGGTTTATCCATGATTGGACATTAAGCCTGGTCATTGTTTATTTCATTTGTACTTGAATATTACCAACACAATTTTTCTTCATCCAGTGCAGCACTCTCTATTTTTTCTTCAAAGTAAGACAGTTTGATGGTTCAGAAATGTTTTATAAATAAACGCTTAGAAATTCAGTTGAAAGTGATCGATGTAGCAGAAAGAGGCGGTTAATTATTGGCTGTAGGACAACAGCATATTTGTAGTGGCCAACAAAACGACAACGTTAAATCACACTCTCCGTATACAACAAAAAAGCTGGTACTCTAATGTGACAATTTTCCTTCTGCACTTTATTATCTCCTTCTCCCATTTCCTCTTTGCCCCAAATGAACCAAGATACGTTCAGGACACTCAGCTTCAGAGACAAGACCGTGACGTGGAAAAAGCTGCACACACTGGTGTAAACAATCCCCGTCACTCTTCACGCTGTTTGAAACTTGTTTAAAAATGTCTCAGCGTCACCCTGAAACGTTTACACAAGCAACTGTGCATGCAGAATTAATCTTAGGGGCTTACAATTAAGACATTGAGGAATTTCCCTCGACATGAGATGAGGCTGGCGACCTCATTCTCTCCTAACAGTAGCCTTGAGAAAGTGTGTGTACATAAACCTCCTGTGGTTACTCAAATGTTGTAAACTGTATAACTAAAGCTTAGGCCTCATTCATAAGCTGTTTACCTTGTCGATAAATCACGGCGTCCCTCAAGCGACAAGTAATGACAGGAGGCTTAGCTGCAACCGGAGACCTGGATACTTTAAGTCAGAGGCAACAAATAGAAATTATCTGTTCAAATAATGACATTCAAATCCAGGCTTGTGTTTGGACACAGAGGAAAAGGCTGTGAAGTGCTTGGCATGAATATACAGGTGTAGCTGCACTAGCACTAGCTGTAGTCCACGATATGTGGCTTTAACATGTTATCTAGTACAATAGATAACATGTTAAAGTGAGAACAAGTAATTCCAACATGGTCCCAAAGGTGCCAAAAGACAAACATAAAAGATGACAGAATCTTAAAACCAAACAAAAATAACACTTAAATTCAACAATAGCTCAAGTAAAGTTCTATTAAAAACCACATCACCTCACTTGGCTAGCACACACTTAAACACACATAGCATTTCCATTGATGATATAAGGCAAATATGATGCAGTTTCTAATCAATTGGGTTGCCATAACAGTTTAGTTAAATGGTGAAATCACAAAGGCTAGCATTTTTTCCTACTATATAACACTTGTGTTTTCCCCTTGTTAACAGAAGCACCTTCTTGTGGCTGTTTATCCTGCAGGGTTTATTGCAGCATCACTGCAGTGTTACTCTCTCTCTCTCTCTCTCTCTCTCTCTCTCTCTCTCACACACACACACACACACACACACACACACACACACAC
>JBBPCS010000130.1:4540149-4559777 GCA_037974645.1 Hollardia meadi
ACACACACACACACACACACACACACACACACACACACACACACACACACACACACACACACACACACACACTCTAATGGCTCCGTTTCTGTCTGTTTTCAACAAAAACAAAACAGTGTCATTTATTGCTAGTATTTTCCCACGACTTCAGTCAGACAGTATGGAGCTCAGACAAAAGGTGGAGCGAGGTCTATTTCCAGACAGACTGAGGTGTGTTTACAAGCTGGTGGAAAGGCCCAACAGGTTCCTCGGAGGGGGAAGTTCGCCTGCTACGGGAGAGAACAGATTAAACCCTGGCACATTCCTCCAGCCTGCTGGACACCACAGCGCCACATTCCTCATAGTTGCAACTGAGTGTTCACTTGATACCCGCTTCAAAAGGGTAGCACGGCAGACCTGCGCCACGCGTCGCGCATGGAGGTGATGGATGATCTCAAACATTTCAACTGTGTATTACACAAGCTACATTCTGTATCTGATCTCAAGTATATCTTTTTTGCCATGATTGTCAAGTGAAGCGCATTTTGTTGACGCACAAAAGTATCATATCTCTGTGTATCCTTACACTGTGGTTCAGTTACACCTCTGAGGAGAAGCACCTGCTGTGACAGAAGCCACTGAGGTCCTGACACTGAATTTCTCAGTTACAGGGGGGCGTCGTAGGTCAACTTGTTTCTCCGCATGTTTCCTCTGTCACCTTCGCTAACCCCGCCTTGGATCGATGATGCTTGACCTAACTCTGCTGAAGGTCAGTCAAGTTGCTACACAGCGTGGACGCAATGAGCAAGTCACCATTTTGCAGGAAGTCATTGAAGCTCTTAGGTGGAAAATCCTTTAAGACAACAACTGCTTTACTTTTAGCTTGCTGACAACAAATGTATGACTCTTTCTGATTGGTTTGGGTTAATATTATTATAATAGTATTCTCTCTCAACACACACAAACTCAATCAAAACAGGTGTACCCTTTAACTATACCTGGATGAAAGCTGTTGTTGTACCATTCCACTTTAAAGCTTTTGCACAGTGTTAAACTTTATGCAGTTTAACACTGTGCCCTGCGTTTCATTACTGGAGATAAATGTCATACAGCAACAAGAAGGGAAGTACAAGCTCACACATAATTTTTGTTTGTGTAATAATAATAATAATAAATGTTTAAAAAATAATACAAAATAATGAAATAATAATAATAATAATACAAGTAATTGTAATTAAATATTGATTGATTCATTCAATTATGTTGTCCAGTGGGGCAGTGCAGCCAAAAAGGACAAAGTGGCCACTTCAACCTCTATATATCATTATCAGTATTATATTTTTCACAATACATATATACAAAATATGATGCAAAAGGAGCTGTTATGAAAACTGTTGACTTCCAAGTTCTTTCTACCAATAGAAATATATGGTGAAGTTTTATCCTCGTAATTAACATCTCGTTCTGCCCTCCAGACGTCAGAAATGAACAACAGACACCACCATGCAGCAGACCTGCCGCTGTGTGTATTTTACACCAGCAGTAATACTGTTTTCACCTGGTAGGGTCCTGTCTGGCAGGGCTGAGGCAGCGCTTGAGAAAAAAAAGACACCCAGTCCTATTTACGACAGGCCAGCCCAGTAAAGCTGGAGTCAGTCTGCAAGTGAAGGGTGGAATAAAGGAGTTTCTCAGGTTTAGGAGGCCCCGCTGAAAGCACTGAGGCCTCGTCACACTGAGAGCTAGGCCTCTGTAAATTACACTCATACTGCTCAATTCATCTATAAAATATGTGATAGCACACAACTGTTTCATCTGCAGTGAAAATGTATCCTTTAACTCTTCCCATAAAGCACTTGATTTTAGCTGGAAGCTAAATATAGATTTCAGTATTAATAGATGTTTTTAAAATGTTTTCTAGCTCAAACAATCTGCTTAAACAAGTGAATTCCAGTAAGTGTTTACCTCAAAATACATGTTATTGCAACATATGGGATTACAGAAATGACTTAACAAGCAAAAGTGCTTACAAACACTCTTTCATTATGTATGATATCACAGAGAAAGTATGTAAGTGGAAACGACTAGTTTTACATTTTTGGTCATGGAACTCTGTGGCGGCACATGGCCCCTTTGTCAGAGCGGGATTATCAGCAGCGAGCGCTCACAAAAGGAAATGCTTGTGGAGCTACAGTAACAGAAGGATAAAATCAGCCGTGTGATGATTGGGGTGACACATTTGTTTGGCTGTAATGAAAATAAGCCCATTGATGGCACATTCAGTCATAGGCCCGAGTCCCCCCACTCCACATCCTGTCTCTTTATCCTACATACAAGTGGCAGACAGATAGCGGCTCGGGGGATATTGCAGTAGCCAGTGGGTGAGGGGGGCTCAGTGTGTGTGTGTGTGTGTGTGTGTGTGTGTGCAGACGTGTCAGCCTGTCACTTTGCATATACTGCTGATGTGTATGACAGAGCTGTCTCCGCTGTTGCCCACCAGCTAATCAATTTGTGTTAATCTGCAGGCTTTAAGTACTTTAAAATACCTCAGTGAGTGACATAAAACAAGCTAATACAGCTCTTTTCTTTCAGACTTTATTCTACTTTTATAGAAGGGAAAAAAACAAAATTCATGTTGAGAATTACACATTTATACATTGTGTGCTCTGATTTAGTAACTTTCTATCTCTGTTTTTGTTGGGATACACTGGATTATCATGTAATCTATGATGAATAGACGAAACAAAGTGCAAAAAGCACACCCATATAAAAACATCTTGCACAACTCTAACGTGTGACACACAGTGAAGTAAAAGTTTGAATGACTCAGCGAAGTAGAGGTTTTGGGGCCGTCTCACTGTCCATATCACTGTATCACATGGCAGAGGACCACAGTGCTGATAAAATATCAGGCCTGCTGCTAAAACTCGCAGCCCACTTGAAGTGTTTGATCCTGGGATAGCGGCTGTGATTCACCCCTCTGTGTGTGTTTCAGTCACTGCGCACATGAATACACACACACACATACACACACAGTGAGAACATCCCTGCCGGAAAGCTGCCTCCAGTGTTCCACAGGGTGTCTGGATGGCTTCAGACTCACTGTATCCATCAGAGATCTACCCTGCGCCCCACCCGTCTGCTCCACCAAAGCCCAGGGCTCAGACGTGCCACACACAGGATTCAGATCAGTGTTCAACATGCACATTTTCACACTGCCAAACGTCTCAGCAGCCGCACGCAGCTGTTGTATGAGGACTACTGAAGAGGCTTGGAGAAGATGATGGAGAGAGCATCAGTAATTGTTTGAGAAAAAAAAAACCCTGTTTCCTCTGATCAGCACATTGGATTGGATGTCTATTAATAATGTATTGTATATGTTAAATAATCTGTGACATATTCGCCAGTGGCAGTTGACCAACAGGGCACACAAAGATAGTAAGCCAGCTTACTAAATACTGTGAAATATTTAAAATGAAAAGAATGTTGTTTTTAGTTTTAAAGCATGTTAATGGGAATTTATTACATTTAATTTTTTTTAATTTATATTGGAAAATTCATGGGTACACTCTGGGCACTAAACCTATGTTTTTAAGCAGAGGCCTTCAGTGTCTGTAGCCCCACTCAAGTGAATACCAGAAAAGTAACAGTATTGCTTAATGACCTACAGAATACTGGCAGTTGTGTGAATGATAACTGTCCTCTGCAAAACCATGACAGTAAGTATCTTTGACACAGAGAGATCATGGTTTGTGTCTTGTCTGTTTCTGTGAACCATAATGGCAAACTTTCCTTAAAAGTAACCAAGTAGTTTAGTTCCCTAAATATCACCAAACCTAAACCATGGAGGTGGCACATCAGAGAACCCTCAGTGAGTCATTATTGTCATATGGGTTGTTTAGGAAGGTCCTGATGAATAACCTTTGTTTTTTTGTTTTTTCAATTAGATGACTGATAAAATATAGATAAAATATAAAGAAGTAAGTAAACATCCCTTTTGCTTCTCTGAAGAGCTGATCGACATGATTTGTTTCCAAAAACTTTTATTTGCTGTTCTCAAAGCTGTTATTTAGACATAAATGGATTCGTATGTTTCTGCCAGCAGCAGCAGCAGCAGCAGCAACTGCAAAACAGAAGACGGACTGGATAGTTAGCATTGGCATGAATCACCATCAAAGCTGAAGAGTGAAAGAGCACCACATGCAGAAACAGTGCAAGGATGACTTAGCAGCACAGAGAGATGGCTAAAACAATAAAACAAAACACCATCTACCAAATACTTTAAGATGTTCGCACAGCTTTTCTGTGCTCGAGCATCTCCGAGCCACCAGCCCCCACCTCTCCACCCCGCTCTCACATCGTGTTGGTGGTATTAGGTGTTACACAGGGGTGCATTTCCCTCTCAGTTGTCTGAGAGAACACACCCGCTGCGGCAGGGCTCTCCCTCGGCTCCATGTGTGACAGTAATTTTACACAGCCGGGGCCCTCGGTCCCAGAGGTGGGCCATTAAAGTTCAGGTGAGGTTAATTACAGAGAATTGTTAAGCCTGCTGCTGTGCGCTGGACAGGTGGGAGGGATTTGACGCCTCCAATGCTGATTTCTGTGTGACATGGCCCCGCGGCCTCCACGGGTGTTCAGCAGCAGATTTACACACAACACCTACAAGCGCCAATCATTCACTGAAACAGCTCGAAATTAAACCCCACAACACAGCCACATGAAAATACTACAGCTTGTTATTACGCTCGACGCATAAATTACCACACACAACATGCAATTCTCCACATGAAATACACCGAAATTGAGTGCAGCTACCTTCAAATGAAAAGCCAAATTTAGGAAAATGATTTTGCAAACCCAGAAAGCAATAACCTGAGACAAGCCAGCAGCAGGAGCTGGAAAACAAGCAGGAAAAGAGTGACTCAAAGATGCAGTCTGCTGTGTTTGAGTAAGGATGAGATTATATTGGATTAAAGGGGATTTTTGCAATGCAAATGAATGCACCTCAAATCAATAAGGCCTGTTCTACTCAATATACAAACTAATTAAGAGGTAATACAATCAAACCAGAATAAAATAGATTGTGCAGCTTCCTCAGAAAGAAATCCAATCAAACCTTTTTATGTGAAAAGATAAAATCTAAAGCGATCTTTCTTTGCACGAATAATGACCTCGGCTTTGTGTCCATTTAATAAGGAAAACTTGTCTTAAGAGGTTACGCTCAATGTGCATATTCTAATCAATATGAATTACATAGGGTTTTATCTATGTTATCTGCTCCAGACTGCTAAGCTAATTAATGTTTTATCGAGTGTTTTAACTCAATTATTTCGCAAAGTCAAAGAGGTTCAACGCAATTTTCTATGAGCAGCCGAAACATTTTCAGGCGAGAGGGGAAGTGGTTGAATTCTGCAGCCTTTGCAAGAGACACAACCAACCACAAGATATGGAGTGAACTGAAATGTATTCAATTCAAACATTGGAATGAAAATTCAACAATAAAAAAAATGGTGGTGAAAACATCACTGCAGTGGACTGTTTTGGTTGTTTGTAGGGCACAATGGCTCTCTGACACAGTGTTACATTTTGCGTTGTATCCGTGGGGCATCATTAAAAAAGTTTGGATGAGTCCCCCCTCCTCTTGCGCTTCATTCCAGCTGATTGCTCATTTTCTAATGCTAATGGTGTTAGGCTGGGGCTAGGGTTTCTCCCCTGTCAGCTGGCCACTGGGGCTGTGGGACGGATCTAATGGGCTCTGACAGGAGGGAACTGATCTCATTCAAAGGGGATTTGATATGTGGCATGAATGTGGTGACCCTCAATGGACATATTAATGACCGTTATCATTCACAGACTTTGTGCCATTCATAAAGCCCCTTTCTGCTGGATGCACCGGTGCTGCGCCAAAAGCCATGACTTATGGATGAGCTGGCCATATATTGTTTTCACTGCCTTTTAGGTAACGCGTCAAAGTGACTCAGAGCTCAGAGGCGGTGGCTGGTCGAATGGTTTGAGCAGCGTAGCGCAGTAAATAATAACATGGTGGGTGTTGTTTACAATTCAATTACGACCACACGCTGGCAGAGAAAAAGACAAAGGCCTACAGTCACAGGAGACATCAGTGTGGAGTCAAACAGTCAATGTTTAGCTTCGCCCCCACTTCTTTTTATGGTTTCTCTTTATGCATTCAGAGTATTGTTTGTGCTCACTTCTCATTATTACTGCCTCTACCCAAAGGTAAGCAAAGTAGAAATATCGTGAGAGGACCAAGGAGAGGTTTGTTAAAAATAATCGCAAATACTGAAACATATGGCGGTAAGATGTTGTTTGATAAATTTGATCAAATTTAGCAGCAAACCTAAAAAAAACTTGTCCAAAACTATCTATACATGAAATAAATGACTCTTTCACAATACAAAAGTTTCATAAACTGCTTCAACACATGACTGGGCCAAAGGAAGGAAAAAATAGAGTTAGAATCAACATGTGGATGCTTTTGAATAAACAAGTCTTAAAAGGGCAGAGCACTGCATGTGCACAAAATGAAACAGCCACAATTAAATGTCTTGGGCAGGATGTTCATCAGAGTGTGGTTTTCCAAAAAATTTCCAAACAAATCTAGCCTGTCTATAAATGGGAGAACCAGCCGGAGGAAGTCAATACTCGTGTCCGGTGAGAAGTGAAGAGGAGCGATTCTTCATTACACAAGGGTTGCAACTTGAGCTCTTCCTCCTGGTACCTGCATGGCTAAGATATCTATCAGAAACCCACGCACCCTTCAAAAGAACAACAAACACATGATGCAGCATGCAAAGGTTCATGCATCCTGTATTAATCAACAATCAGAGAAAATATGGTCATCATCTGTGACATGAACATATCTTAATGTGTTTCTTTTTTTAGCCAAAGGAAACAAACGAAATTAAAGACTGCTTTGAAATCAAATGTATGTGTGTGTGTGTGTGTGTGTGTGTGTGTGTGTGTGTGTGTGTGTGTGTGTGTGTGTGTGTTTGTGTGTTCTGAATAAAAGCAAATTGGCATCATACAAACGGCTGCTATTATAAAAGTTCATCATTAACCTCTGATTTCTGGGTTACTATGATTAATTATGAGCATATTCCAACTGTTACCCATTTCCTGATTTTCCCTGCATGCTCTATTAGCAGAGCTGCGGTGCAGATACCAGCACAGCAGCAACACCTTGAGAAGTGTTTCTTGACATCTGTCCACACGTCGAAGTGTCACCAGCAGTATTTTAAGATTTCCAATTTTAATCTCCGATTACTGCCATGAGTCAGCAAGATCTGCTTCTGCATCCTTGCTGCCTCCTGATAACAATCTGTATGCTGCCACAAACATGCCAGGCTCCACTGTGTGTCTTTGCTCTTCGCATTTTTTAAATTCTTCTCAAAATGTGCTTCCATTGGTCTGTTTTAACGAGTAACATGTAATATTAAAGTGACACAAAATTATTCAAAGCACATGATCTAAAACTGGTATCATTTGATCATATGTTTTTTGATTAAGGTTGAATGAAATATCGTTGGTATAGTAACAATAGTCATAATTAGACTACTTTTTACTTCTTCTCTGCTATAATTGAGGGGAAAATAATGTACTTTGTACTTTTGATAATTTGATAACAAACTATAAATATATTATAGTGCTAACACATAATGAGTACTTTTACATTTGACACTTTACCTTTTGCTTAATATTTCTGTACTTTCAAGTAAAATAATTAAAATGTGAATGCAGGATTTTATTTGTAGTTTTTTTTTTTACATTGTGATATTTCTTTTATAACTTTTACTTCAGTAAATAATGTGAGTACTTCCACCACCAAAGTATTTTGAGAGTTAAGGGAATATTTCAAAGAAATACAGAATAAAAACAGGCCAACCAAAATGCATCTGATGTATTGCGTTTCACACTGAGCATCCAATGAGCAACAATCACTGATTAAACACCCAAAAGCAGATGTTACAAAAGAGCAAAGCAAGCACCATCAGCATTACCAAAGTGCTGTTCTTCACTCTGAGGCTGAGGCAGCAGGACATTTTTGCCTGGCTTCCTCCACAGCCTGGAAAATCCTCCCCACATTACTACCATTGTGAGAGCTACTTTGCTTTCACAGTCCAAAGATCAAAACAGCAGCCATGTTTCCAGGGAACAAATGTCTTACCAGCTGGGCTGGTGTGAACACAGATATAATGCTGACAGGAAGCCGAGGCAGTCACTTGTAGAGCCAATTATGGGCAGAGCCGTGGGGGCAGGTTACCAAACACCGCTTTTCTTGTGTCGCGCTACTCTGAGGTATATGATTAACTTCCTCACTAACAGTACCCAGGCAGCCCGGAGTCTGCCCTCTTTGTAGGTGGCAAAGCTGGTGAGTCGGGGCACAGCCCAGCTGACACCAGGCTACCAAGCAAAACAAAAAGTGGGCCACAACCAAAAGGGTTCATTTCGTTGATTTTATTACTGACTGTACTTCCACATTCTTTGGCTTTTAATGGTTCTTCTTGAGGATATGTTTAACCATTTGGTTAAGTTTTACAGTGTTGCTATCACTGGGAGAATGCAGGTTATAGGCCTCTCCTGAAGCCACAGAGGCTCTGCGTTCTCCACTGGAGTCAGGAGGAATTCAAATTGACCCATCTTAAAGAAAATACCTTTGCTTTCGGAGGACTAATTACAGGCCCTTCCCATGAATGGAGGTTGAAGGAGCAACTTAATTAACCAGTCTCGAGATTACACAGCATTATTCTACTGCTACATTCCCCCAACCAAAATCATTTACTGGAAGGATAACAGGGTTTTTCCCTTCACAGTTACGTAAAAAAATAAAATTGAAAACAAAAGTAATTCCCTGGTGTTCAATCTTGTTTGAATCAAAAATAAGGAGCGTCTGCAGTGGGTGCCTCCTCCCATGTGGCATTGTTGTTGTGGCAGAGCAGGGTTACCAGCAAACAACAGTCTTTTAACTATCCTCAGTCTAGCAGCCCTCCTTCACTGTCGAATTTAAAAAAGTTCCTTTCACCACATCTGCCCTATTTGTGCTGCCTTTTCTTCACCTGACTTGCTCAAGAGATTCGCTTTATCTTAAAGGTCATTTCATTCAACTGGGCAACAAACAGAAGTGAATATAACTGTCCCCAATCTTTCCCTCGCAGAATTCATGCTTGAGTTGCCTCAAATAAAGAAGGTCCCTGCCAGCTAGAAGAAGGAGCTCACAATCAGCTCCATAGGGGCAGCTCTATAGAAAAGACTCCCTGTATCGTACAGTCCCCCTTTTACAACTCTACATTTCCATTTAATGACACCCTACATATTAACCCTGGTCAGCATCCAATTACACAGAATAAGTGAATTATCTGTGCCAGCATGCAATTTGAAAATGTTTTTCATGCAATGCGAGGACAAGGGAGAGTGGGGGGCCTTTTTTCATCAAGCCAGTGTTCATTAAAGTGCGAGCTTGTGAGTTATTTCGGATCCATTAACTCTAAATACAGGTGATTCGCAGCCCCTTTATACACAGGACCACCGAGATTCCCTGTCATGGAGTGTTATAGGGGTGTAGAATGACACCAACACAACTGATTTGATGAGCTTTCCTCCCCAGGCCAGCACTCAACCAAACAAACTGGCCGGGCAACTAACAGCGCTCCATTCATATTTAATTACAGCCTGCTAACATTGCTGACGGATAACGTTACACCCGGCAAAAATGGTGGGGGGATCTGCTGTAAAAAATATATATATATATTGCAAGAGGTTATTTCTGAGCGGTAAGCATGGTACAATTTGGATTTTTAATTTAGTGCACAAAGAGAACTTGACTCGATTATTTTACCCAAATCAGACAAATAGAGAGTCAGTGAGGGCAGCGCCCATCACTCATTTAATGGCATGTAAATAACACCAGGTGGTGAATATTAAGTATCAAACACAGCAGTCTGTTTCACATGACCCACCTCTGAGGGTGTAAAGTCACTGCTGGCCTCCCAGGCGACAAGCTGGTGTGTGTGTGTGTGTGTGTGTGTGTGTGTGTGTGTGTTAGCAGAGATGACCAGATGAGAGGAGTACACACCAGCTCCCCCTCTGCTAAACTGGACATACACAGCAAAAGCCATGCAGGTGGCCAGAGGGCACACCTGTACCTGCTACATGTTGTAATGTAATGTCTGTATGTGTTTTTGCATCATCAAAAAACTTTTTTTTTTTTTAAACTGATAGTTTGGTGGTATATTTTTTATATTCCCATGAATGATTAAACCATGTGACACCATATTTCCAATGCACTTATAGAGTGAATCCCTCTTTGCAGTCAATAAAACAACAACAGTAAATATTAGGTTTTGGTGTCAGTGCGATCTGCACTGACGTTTTGCAATCATACAGGTGGAGTCCATCATAGGGAATGATGGACAAATAACCTTCTTATTTTCCAGGGATTTTCCCCTCCCCCACACACCCCACCCACCTAAATGAATGTGGCAGGTTGAAGAAAACAAACAAACAAAAATCAAATAACAGTATTTGATCATCAAATAATATGTGGAATACATCATAGACTGATGATAACAATTTCACAGTATCTAATAGTTGGTGTGGAGGTAGCCTTTTAGTTCTTGTAAGTTTGCTGTGATGAGGAAGCTGACAATCCAATGATTGGTTTGCCTAAGATCCAGTGATAGAGTGTGCCTCTCTTTTTTGTGTTGCATGTAAATATCAATACTCTTTGTAACAGACCAGCAGCCAGGATACATGACTTCCTCAAATCCACAGCTGACAGCTAACTGATGCTAGCATTCTTGCTCCTCTGTTGGATAGACTGTTATTCGATATCTTCACCATGGAAATGAGACACTACACACACACACACTACTCCACCTTGTGCATCATAATATACTAGATACAGTAGGACAGGTTCATTTTCAGCTGAGAGCTATGATATGGATAAGAAACTAATGATATGTAATAGACACATACAGACACACAACACATGCCACACACGCACACACTCGCGGCGTGTCATCGTCTCTTGGCGTGCTGGCGCCTGTCACTCAGCGGGGTCCTGGAATATGCACCGGGGCCATCGACAGGCGTCTGTGTCAATGCCTGACAAACCTCAAGGCACCAGGCTGTAATTGGAACGACTGGCTTAATCCTCAGATCAAGACAGACTCATTGACAACCTAAGCGGGCGGCAATCCCAACAGCGCCTTATTAGTGGAGCTGGCCTCTTCGCAGGGAGCACTGATGTCATCGCTGCCAGCCAAAAGACGCTGCCTTGGCCAGACAAGGCACTTCACAAAAACGCACAATATCACTGGGTTTTGTGTCATGAACATGTTATATGGACCATGGTCCTGTAACTTTTATATGAAAGGAAAAGTTTCTATTCATGTTTGCTCTGCACCCACACACAGGAAACTACACAGAACAAGGTTGGGTTCTCATTTACTGGACTAATATTTCTAACTCAGTACAGATGCACAATAGTAAGATTTTCATACATATGAATGTTGTCTTTATCTTCCCATTTAATAGAGCATTACTCTTGTCTCTTTCCAGCCTAACATAAGATCAATTCTGAAAAGTAGAAACATATGCATATACTGTGTATATATATATGTGGAAAGTAAAAACAAACAAACATAATAAATCATTAAATTAACAATTCTTGACTGCCCCTCTCCAACAAATATCACTGTGACTTTAGAGGAAATGATGGGTTAATGGTTATGACATGAATCTTATTATTATTAGCAACACTGCCTGAGCCCTGGAGTTTTTGCAGTTCATTAGAATGAACACTGGTAAAGATGCACAGTTGCAGAACTCATACCATTTAAAGATAAACTATAATAAATGTGGCCCCACATAATGTTTGCAGGCATTATAAAAATCAGGCTGATCATGTAAACCCCTGCTAACTGTCAAAGGAGTAGTTTGACGTCTTGGAAAATGCCTTGGTTCACTTACTTGCCAAGAGTTAGATCATAAATATGGAGCTACTGCCAGCAGCTAGGTTACCGTAGCTTGGCATGAAGACTTGAATCAGGGGGATATAACTAGCCTGGCTTGGTCTAAAGGTAACATTATTAGCCTACCGGCACTTCTAAAGTGCACTGATTAAATGTTACATCTCCTTTTCCAAAATATTAAACTGTTTCTTTAAAATGATACATTTACAAGGTTGCTCACTGGGCCCTGTGCACTCTTGGTTCTCTTTGGAGAACTTCTGTTGTCTTGAGGAGTTTTATAGTGATTCCTACATTCAAACAAAAAAATAAAGAAAGAAAACCAAAAAATGATGAGGTTGGTTTTGGGGCTGCAGGTCTTTTCATAGTTGAGAATTACTGAGAAACACTCAAAATTCTTTGACACCATGACTAAATATTGTAGATTCCTTCACAAGATTGATATTGTTGCCTTATCTTCCTTACCAACTATGCTAATTCTCACTTTACCGGCTTGCCCGTTCCTGGAATCACTTGCCTCAGGTGAGCCGCAGGTGAGGTTAATTTAAAGTTTAATACAGCAATTGGAGATTTAATGTCTTTCATATTGTAACAGTGACTGTGTAGTATTTCAACTTTTGACGCCATCATAGAAAATGATGGCTCAGACAAGCCTGCCGTCTGCAGACAGTGCAGTACATGTAAGGAATCATGTACTGGAGCATACAGCCAGCAGATAGGTTCTTGCACGCCTTCAGTAGAAATATCCACAATACTCTCTTGAAATTGCCCTGTGTCCCTCTCTCTCACCTCCCAGACTGGTGATGCGCTCCCTGATGAAGGGGAGCATGTAGCCGGGGTCGGCTTTGACACCTTTTTGGCAGAGTCACTGAGGCTGGCGCCCAATCCCACTCTTAAAAGCCAAGATGCCCAAAACCCTCGACACAGTGTGTTTGTCTGTGGCCCTTCCTGACTGCCTGAGATCTCTTGTCAATGAGCAGATTAAACATGAACAGAAATATACAGTATGCACGGTCTAACAGATCGAAAACCTTGCAGATAAGATATGTCACAAACGTAAGACTGCTCCCCTAACAGACCAGTAGAAGAAAAAAAGTAAGTACAATGCACCTGCAGAGATTATTGATCCTCATACAATTATTATGTTTCAAATAATGATATGTAGCAGAGGCAGAAATGGTCATATGATATTGCATATGTTAGTTACTGCAACTCATTTCAAAGAACACAATGTATACCTCTTTTAACATGTTAAGTAGTCCTTGGCAAAGCTTGAAAGCCATCAAAGAGCATGCAGAGCATGACATGAGTGTTTATGTGTATGTCTATGTGTGTGTGTGTGTTAGTATGTGTGTGTGTGTGTGTGTGTGTGTGTGCCTGTAGTTCCTGGCTTTTGTAAAGGCACCGGGAAGCTCGAGCCGTCCACCCAGGCATGCCTGTGCAGTGTTACCCAGGCTGACTGGCTGACCTCAGACTGTGTGGGCCCTTTAGCAGAAGATGAAGGAGCTTTTTCATTGACACAGGAACAGGAGGTATCGCCTTCCCTTTGCAGCAGCACTCATTCATGCAAGACACAATGCGTTATTATTGGTTTTGAATTGAAATGTTAATTTTGGGAACTGGGCAACTGGGCCTGAGAGCTTGCCCTGCTCATTTCTCATTTTTCACTTGGCTGGGGTGGTCTGTTTCGATGCGGAGAGTTAACCCCCAACTCTCCTTGTGTTACAACACCTTGGATCCACAAGGTAAGGACTGGGGGCCTATAGACCAGGCCAGCATGCCAGAGCTTTTGAACTTGGACTGAATGTTGAACAGTGCTCCATCATACAAGAGCTAAAAGGTTAGTAGTAAGAGTTAAAAACCTGAAAGACACAGGTCCATACCCAGGGAGCAGTCAGTATTGATCCTGAGGCTGTAGAGGAAAAACCAACTCTTTCAGGACCGGTGGTGTGAGCTAGGCAGGTCAGCACTCTGCTGTACAGCCTCGCAGAAATGAGTGCATCAGCAGGCCTGGCAGATCTATATGACGGGAATTAAACAGCATAATCAAATTGTTTGCGCAACCATTTAGCATCTCATTCCCTCGCTGCCCTGGGCCAAACTGACCACTGGAGACTGGCCATCCACAGCAGTAACAAAGTAGGGCAATAACTAACAGCGATTAAAGGAATATTGATGACCTGTGACACACAGCATCCTGAAAAATGCTATTTGGTCAAAGAGCTGCAATAATTAAGTATATGAGGGTCAGTCAACTTTATCTGCAGCTTTTATTTGGATCGATTATTTAGTAAACTGGCCAAGCCTCAGAGAGCATTATTGCTGAGTGGGGTGTTGATTTCACAGCTCAAGCACTGCAGCCAAGTTACACAGTAGCAGCTCACAGTGGAAGGGAAGCACTCAGTGGCAGCAGAAGTGTTACAAATATTACTAATACAGGAGGGAAATGATCACATTATTATTTTTTTTAATATATATGAGCTGGAACTTTACACTGACACACAGAGAAGACACATGTTGACCTTGTTCTGTGATATTTAAGCCCTTCATCTTGTCCTTTAATTTTAAAACATTATGTTCTTGATAGCTGAAAATGCTTACTTTTTCCCCAGATAGCAAAACAAGCATATAGGCCTGGTGTAAAATATTCCCACCACGGATTGATAAACATTAGCTGAAAGCCAAAATAATGAGTTTTGGCTGTGTAAAACCTCGGTGCATTTAATGTGATGCAGTGGTTAAAAATAAACTAGGCCATTTAGAGGCTTCTCTCCCAGTTGATTGATTAAACATTAACCTGTTGGATCTGGGATATTTCTTATTAATCACAGGTGGCACAGACTTAACTGAGCATGAGGAAGGCATGTACAAAAAGATCCACACAGACAGCATCCGCACACACACGCACACATGCACACACACCTACAAGTGCATGAAATTATGTAATCATAACATATGCCACTCAGTGGATGCTTTAATCCAATCAGTGATGCAGTTTTTGCGCTGGTGGACCCAGTGAGAGTCAAACATCTAACTCTGGTAGTGCAATTGAGTTATACACACACATATGGACACACATCTCCATATCAAACAGCACATTGTGGGAATTGCCATGACCTAATTGCATTTCTTATCTTACATTTGATTACACATTTCGCAGAGGAAACCTTTTTACTCTTGCCGACAACAACATGTCCAGTGAGAAAACCAACCTTGACTAAAGAAGCAAGTATTTTGTGAGTGGGTGGGAGATCTGTGATCTCGACCTGTTAGATACACTGTACAACAGCCCTGAATCCCATGAAAGTGAAAATCTCTATCAGACCTTCCTCGTTTTCCCACAGTCAGTGACTGAGTAGAAGAACCTATCACACTCCAATAACGTCACTGAATATTCAGCCACTGTAGCCGGCCATTACTTTGATCTAGCACTGATGTGGGTGGCCAGTATCCACAGTTACAACAGTCTTCAGTTTGTGTGTGATGGAGCACTGAACCTGCCCCTGAAATAGCTATGTTTTTCTTGCTGTAACTACGGGTGACTTTTTTGTGCCCAAGGAGGCTTTTATGAGAAAATTGAGAAAGTAAATATCCTTTGAGCTGTTTCCCTGATGAATAATGTACGCAGATGCTGATGGACTGCTTTCAAAAAAAAAATAAAAAATTCAACAGCTTCAGGGTTGTCCCTGCACATCAGCTGTCATCATGTGATGTGGATGGCGGTCCTGGCGCGGGGGCTTACGGCAGCACACAGGTGCCCTTTTCACTCCCAGGCCGAAAATGACAAATTCAATAAACTCAAGACACCTCTCTGGAGCACCTATGGAATCAAACACACCTGACAAGCGGCTGAAGGGCTTCTTCCTAGTCGCTCTGACATCCCATCTTGACGTTCAATATCAATATCTCTGTGGCCGTAGAATATCTTTCCATCTCACTAGCATGCTTTGACACTGTGAGAGGGAATAAGAATATGTGTCAGAGGTTGTGGGACTTGAGGTAAGACTGTGATGAGGAAATTGAATCTGTGAGATGACATTAGCAGAGAGTGTCCCCGACTCTGTGTGTGTTTGAGCCCGAGAGCAGACCGGCCTGGCTAGGGTTACCAACCGTAATTCTGATGGTGAAAGGGCCACAATCAGCCTACTTAATCTGGAAGCTGTTCTTTAAAACCAGAGAAAGACGATCTGTCTCCATTCTACTGTACAAAACAAGGAAACATGTGATTCACTGTCAAATGGAAATGCACATTAAATTAAATTTGCCTTCGGGGGGCAATGAGGGCGACGCTTGACTGCAGGTTTTTCCGTGACAACAAAAACGCTGCTTGTATTCTATCAAAAGACCCAGTCTCATAAACCTATCCTGACCTAAAAGAACAAACCCTAGACATCAAATTTTAAAGAATTAGCATCACAATGGGCTAAATGTACCCCTTGTAGTAAAAGCCCATGTAAAAAGGCCTTGCAATTTCACTGGTGATGATAAACGGGGAGGCGCAGATAGCAGGAGCACTGTGCATGAGACAAACCCTCACTGTATGTTCATTAGCATCCCTGAAGGTACCCATCTGACGATGAGTGAACAGAGTAGTGTGGCGGCTCTGCAAGCATGAGTGCCTTATTAAAGAATGGGCCGGGGAGACTCAAGTTTGGTGGGTCTGGTCCACGAGGAGCTCACATCAGGGCTCCCACCTGTTTGTCTGGGTACTCGTTTGACACAATAGGTCATGAAATGCAATATGGGCCTGTGCCTTTCTTTCTCACCACACAAAAGCCAAGGAGCGGATGAACTGCAAGATAAATGACCTTGGCATTTGGATAGTCTCCAGATTGCTGTGCCATAAAAATAAACCATGCAAAGACAACCTCCAAACTCTCATAAGACCAAAGAACAACTTCAATGGAGAACAAACAGGAGCAGAATATAGGAAAAAAAGTGTCTGGTTTTGGGCAGGATGGATATTTCCTTGAAGACTTTGATTGCTCGACTGTGATAACTGTGAGAGTGCACAGGCCTGAAAAATCCTGTTCCGTGTTTGCACTTACAATCTGGAGGTCTTGTCTTCCAACCAGCTGTGTACACGCTGCAGAATGGCTCCATTTTCCACAGGAAGCAGGACGAGAGCCACACGAAGATAAAACCAGCATGAAACAGCAGGAGGAAAGTGACAAGGCAAATTAGAGCGAGGCTTATATATAAGACCAATAATCACTTTTTTATACGATAAAATAAAAATTACAGGCCATATTAGAGAAATTAAAGAAAGCACAAGACTGGCATTTCACAAATAAAGACAATATATATATATATATATATATATATATATATATAAAATATTTAAAAATCTGTATTTCAAGAAGCATCACACGCCTTCTTTTTCAAAATATGAAAGAATTAACCTCACTGAGATAATGTAGTGTGACAGTACCAAAAGTGTCTGGTAAATGAATCTTGAACCCTTTAGTTGTGGAGTTCCACCTGAAGACTGGATAAAGACTGGATAGTGATTGATATATTTTTTCAACACAAATATGTGTGAAGGCACCAGAGACGCATGTCCTTGCAAGGAGGATGCCTTTGAGCCAGTCCATCACCTGAGTGTGACTGAGAGCGTGGGCAGGTGTGGCAGTGCATCCGGGGGAAAGTGAACCGCGGCTGGCTAAATGAGGCTCACCATTGTTCTCCGCAGGTCTTTGATCTCCTAGCGATGGGCCAGAACCTCAGTGGGGAGTCCAGGCCGGGCCCCAGGCTACAGTTTGTATCGACTCAGGAGGGCTGACAGCACAATTCAGAGGATGTGGGAGGGGGCTTCAGCTTCCCAAGATCGCCTCCATGCAGCTTCATCTCAACCTGACCTGCACACGGAGGGACTATGGAGGGTACAAATGAGAGATATTAAACAGATGTTACTCCTGCTGCTGTTGATAAAACAAAAAGAAGTTTACTTGTTTGTTTACTTAATTTTTTACTTCCGTTTCTCTTTTTATCCTACAATGAACACACACACACACACACACACCACATGACCCACCTGAACATGCTAGCAGTCGTAGACATCATAAATAGTTTCTCAACCAATTTAGTTTAGAGAAACAAATTATTCAGTTGTTATCCCCAGTTTTTTGGATGGCATTCGCTGTAAACATTCAACTTTCTCAAATTGAAAAATTAAATTAGCATCAAGCGATTTAGTTTCATTCAGCCATAAAAGTATGCAAACCCTTTAAAACCACTTGGAAAATAAGTTAAAAAGTTAGCTTTTTAGACAAAACAGAGACAAAAAATTATCAATTTAACTAGAGTTACAAAACATGTACCAAATAAGTTAACTCACGCTGGAAACAAATGATGTTATTTTTGCGGTGTGCCAGCTGTGCATACAGCCCTTACCAACCCTTTAATGAAACTTCAAGTGTACAGTAAGTGGACAGGAGTTGTTTACAGCTAAAGAGAGTAATGTTTCTTTCTGATGGTTCCCATCCTCTCCAGACTCTGCAGCAAAATGGCCATCAAGCAATTCAGCTCAAATAAATGCAGAAAATATCCAACAGTAAAATAAAAACACATCAGATGAAATGCTAAGAATAAATCAAAAATATCCAGGAGCATGTTTGCAGACGCAGCACATATCTCTCCTATGAGTGTGTTTATAATATAAAGTACCTGAAGTCTGCAGTCTGAAAGCACATTGTCAGTGTAGCTGCAGAACACTGGATGAGACTCCACAACAAACTGTGACAGTGTGCAGGGCAGACCGGGACAGCCCCTCTTAGCCCCTGTACAGCGATTGTGTTTCAGTGTGTTCGCCTGGCTCTTCCTGTGGTGCTCTGTGTTGGGGAGCAAAAAGCCACTGCTGGGAGCCACAGTGGAAGAGATCAATTGTACACATTTCTGCCACCTGAGATTCAAGTGTTCCTGTAATGCTGCACAGCTCAATCGATACTTCAGCGAGGAAATGAGAGGGAAGAGCCCAGGCCATGCTTAGTGGTGGGACTACTCACACAAACATGGATTTACTCCTGTAGCCTATATTTCTGTTTATATCAGTATAGCCCACACACACACAAAAATATGATTCACCACGCTTTTATCGAATCAACCATTTTATACACATATATTTGTATATTTAATATTAAATTAAGACAAGGCTTGAACTATTACTGCAATTATTAGTGGCTTAATTTTGTGAATATTGAATAGTGAATTTCATCGGGCCTATTCCAATTGTAATTTATAAAAAAATAAAACATGATAAATAATAATAATAATAATAGTAATAATAGTAATAATAATAATAAACACCGGCTTTTATAATCAATTAAAATGATAGTTGTAAATGTGAATGAAGCATTTGAAAGAATCAGCAGACCAGTTTTATTTTTCTTTCAGTCCTTTGAAGGAATCTTTTCGACGCAGCGCGCAAGCAGAGCTCGGGGAGCAGATGTGATTGTTAAAAAGAAAACATGCACTGTGGGCAAGGATCATTTAGCTTCGAAGTCCCGAAATATAAAACCTAAATATTGAGGATTACGGCTTTGTGGAGAGGAGAGCGCCGAGGACGCTGGACAGAAATGAACAGATCCTGTACTGCAGGATGTGCAATGATGTGTTTAATGAAATGCAGCTGTTGAAATACAAAAGGGGGGGGGGGGGGGGGGGGAA
>JBBPCS010000130.1:4559787-4583091 GCA_037974645.1 Hollardia meadi
CAACGCAGGTTGAACAAAAAAGAAAATGTCTAAAACCCGTCAAAAGGTTTTTTCCCCCGGAAAAACGTGTGATGTGAGGCTTTGTGACAATGAATTACGTTCGAACGTCGCATTCTTAATCAAACGTATATTTCTTCAATAGACTGCATCACTGAGGACCACACCTTTTTAGTGCTAATGATGAATTTGCGCCCACTTAACTTTGGTTGTACAGGCGAGATAAGACGTGAGACTTTTTTTTTTTTTTTAATTATTACAATCTGGTGAACTTGTATCAATAAATGGCAGGAGGGAGCCTTTTTCCTTTCCGCGTAAAACGCCGAGAATCTACTTGGTTCCGAGGATTAGCGATTAATTGGCGATTCCAAGGGTCTGGCAACGGAAATGATGGGTGTAAAACTGCGATCATGATTTAAATTAAAGGGCAGAGAAGCTCACACCATCAATGCCTGCATCTAAGCCCCCGTTTCTGCTCCTGCTGTTTGTCAGACACTAAAAAGAGTTGCACGGGCTGCTCAACGGCCCTGAACTTCTATTGTTCAAAGCTAAAGTTTGCTAAAGTTATTTTATAGTTATTTCTACTTCTTTTTTTAAAGAACGTCTATATATGAAAAATAACCGTCAGCATATTTCCAGTGACATGATAAAAGAGGGAATAAAAGCACACAAACACACAATGATTCTTTTGGAAAACTGATGTATTTGATTATTAGAGTAAAGAATTACAGTATCTTAGTTGTTAGTAGGTATTAAAGTGTAGAGAAACTGGACCCATAAAGATCTTCCAACTTTCCAAGAAAGTGCATGTAACAGTCCGAAGGTTGTCAAACCCAATATATATTTATATTTATAAAAACACTATCATTTTGTCCCCTGGCCATAATGGACTTCTCTTGTGTAAGCTGTATGTACATTTTCTTCCGAGGGAGTTTGTATTTCCACATCTGAACGTATTTACAGAAGCTTCAACACATAACTTTGCACTTGATGTCAGAGAGGATGCTGGGACATAGCAGCAACGTGGAAATCCAGCGGGAGAACCTAAAGGAGAATCCTGCTCATCTGATTGGCTGTCTCAGTTCCAAAAACCAGGAAATAGGCCAGACCGAATGTTCCCTTCTGTCTTACTTTCAACAACACCAAAGTACGAGCAACGACAACAACAAAAAAAAAAAAAGAGATCAAGGGGAAAAAAATATGGAAGTAAACAAAAAGTAGAAAGTTCAATACACAGAAACAGTAACAACATAATGTGTTAACACTAAAGAAACCTTAGAAATGTAGCAAACTTCAACATTTTGTCTTAAATAAAATAAAGGTAAATAGCAATTGGAAAGAAGGGAACTACCACATTATTCTGTCCCTTGCTTGAATTTCATTGTTTTGTTTTGATGGGGGGGGGGGGGGGGCATGAACACACAGATGTTAGACCATCTACTGAAGATCAGTGTACATTATTTACAACACGTCTGTTTGCTTATTACAGGGCTAACGCATCACATGAACATCAACAGTTCGGTTATAGCTACTACAGACAGAAAATAACTTAATGCCAAGGTAAGGTTATCTACCCAGATAGTCTAAGTTTCAAAAGCACATTTTTAAGCACCCATACATACCCATTCTGGCTTTAAAACCAACAAAAAATCTAACTGTTAATGCTTCAACTTGGTTTCAAGCAAGGTTATAACCACTAATAAATAAGCTCCTTAAAACTATAACATGTACATTGTACAAAAAAAGCAATTTGTCTTCACACTTATGTTCGTAAAGATTTGATGACGAGCAAAGCAGTTCAGTTGAATTTGTCCCTGTCTTGTTCTCTTTCTTTCTCTTCTTCTCTGTGTGTCTACATATGTGTACAATATGCCATTAGGCATCTTCATGTGTCTGAGCGCAACTGAGAACGTACACTCTAACTGGTGACAATTTCTTTATTGTCCTCCATGAAACGTGTGAACCGGAAGTGGGCCCCGTTCTCTGTGTTGGCCATTTTCTCCAAACCAGCTAGAGCAGCGTTGGGCTCCATGCTGTGCAGCTTGTCTAGGCTGCCGGTCAGACCACCAATGGGAGAGCTACCACCATTTCCCATACTACCAGAGATGGGTGGGATGCCTCCATTCTGGATGACAGAGATTTCATTTGTCTTCATTGCCAGGCCATTCGAGAAGGCTGCAGCGTACTGGTTCCAGAAACTGGCTGGGTCCCCGTTGCTTGCCCTTGATGCCATGTCCTTCTGGAATATCTCAGGAAACTTGACTGGGTTGGTGCCCAGGAAGGCCATTGGTCCATCCACGGACAGCCTGCGGCCACGTCTGGCAGGAGCACTGTTCCACATGTGTGTGCCCATGTGAACCTACACAGAGAGAGAGGGAGGAAAGAGAAAGAGTATAAAAGGGGGGAGGAGAGACAGAGCAATGAGAGGGACGAAAATTAGTGATGTTTACAAACTTGCCCACAAGAGCTGCACATGAGATGATGCAATGGAAAAAATAATAATAACACTCGACTCCAAATTAAAATAGCTTCACACCCTGTGTGCAGCAGACTAGTTAGTTGTCTATGCTGTGAGAGGTACCAGCATGATGTAAACATCCTTTTTTGGCAAGGCTGATACATGCTGTTTAATCTAAACCTTAATTTGCTCATCTCACAAGGGAACCACAGGGCTTGGGGTAAAATTGCACTGTCCAGTTTCATTGCGCTGGCTGGTATTGCATGTGACATTCCACTGCTGCCAATACCCTTTTCATGACAAAGATACATTTTTTTCCCTACATTTTGGATTTGGATTTTTTGCTTCATAATACTTAAGACACATTCACATAATTATGTTTTAAGGTAATTTATGGTAGCCACTACAAAAAAAATTAGAGACTTTTCTATGTTTACTATAGGAGAAACTTTAAAAATGCATATATAAGACCAGTTTCAACCAAAAGCCAGAGCTTGATTTAATACAACCTAAAAAAATTAAATAAAAATTAACTTGTATCCCAAATTCCTCTCTAGGATTAAGGCTTGACACGCTTGAAAAAACTGATTTAATTTAATTTTAAGTTCACACAATAATCAAGAGTCTGTAGATCATTGAGCAGGATCCTTTTTTTTTGTGGATGATTTAGTCCTGTGACAGTCTGTTATGGAAAACTATAAAATGATCAAGTGCAGAATGATTGCCTAATTCTGAATCCTTCTTAGCTGATTACATTTTGGAATTTTCCCCCGTTAATCATATTAGTTGTGTGATTCGTCCTTTCCCCTACGGTATTTTTTTTTTCCTCAGATAGCTGTGTCATTAATTAATTATAGGCTACAACATTACCACTGCTTGATACAGAGTGCACTCACATGCTGTACAAAACTAAAAAGCAGCTCAGAGACTCATCTTTCACAAACATTCTCATGCACCAACTTTTAATTTTAACAGTTTTCTGGATGTTTCAACATTTACCTTGAGGTTTCCTTTGGTGGTGAAAGCCCGACCACAGATACTGCAGGCAAAGGGCTTCTCCCCTGTGTGGGTTCTCTCATGGATCTGTAGAGCACTGGAGGAGGAGAAACACTTCCCGCAGGTGTTGCAGAAGTGTTGCTTCGGTGTCCTGCGTGGTGGAGCAGCAGAAAGCACTGGGGAAGTGGAGGCAGATGAGGTGACCAAGCCAGGGGGCATGTCCTTGTTCTCTTGGTGGAGGCCATGGAGGAAGCCATTGACCTCTGGTTTGTTAAGAGAGCCTACAGAGAGGAGGGAAGGTGTTGGGCTGGAGGACAGACTGGTGTTTGAGGGCTCAAAGAGCTGTGAGGGCAGGTCTCTCATTTGATGAGTCAGCATGTGCTGCTTGAGGTTGCCCTTAGTGGAGAAACCCCTGTTACAGGCCGTGCAAATAAATGGTCGTTCTTTGGTATGGCTTCGATAGTGAATGTCCAAGGCACTCTGACAAGCAAAAGTTTTCCCACAGATGTCACAGGATGTGTTCTTGATGGTGCTACGCTCACGGAACGCGAATATCATGCCCAGAGGTTCTTTTGAGGAATTGACAGATGTCAGGTCCAGAGCTCCTATGTTGGAGGGGTGAGAGTGCAAGAAGCCTGCACTGGTGTGCTCAAAGGATAAGGCCCTCTGGTGCCTTTCTTCGAGGCTGGGGGATTTGCGTGGTTGTGGTTGCAAGCTGGTGGGAGATGGCGCCTGCATGGAGGAGGTAGATTCTGACACAGCTGGACTCCCGGCGCTTTGGCTTTCAACATCCCCTCCCAGAGACGAGGAGTCATTGGTGAGGCAATCCCCCTCAACTAAACCATTTGCCATAGCCTTTACTTGTAGTTCCTGTGTTTCATTATTGTGTGCATTCTCTTGGCCATTTTTCTCTTGCCCCTCCTGGCAAGCCATTTCAGTGGGAGATGGTGAGTTACATAGACTGTCATGGGAGGCATCAGCTGACCTGGGTGTGTCTGGCACACTGCTATCTGGGCCCTCCTCCATTCCTTCAATGTTGTCATCAGAAAAGTTGTCCAGATCATCAAAGTTTCTCTCCTCAAATGAGCCAGTGTCAGAGGCCATGGACTCTGGGTAACTCTCTGGCAGAGGGGTGTTGGGGATCTGTCCACCCATGTGCATGCGTATATGTTGCTGTAGAACCACAGCATTTGTGAACTTCTTCTGACAAATAGGGCAGGAGTGTTGGACTCTAAGAGGAGGCATGGCCCTATGGACACTGTAGTGGGTCTTAAGATTTCCCTTGGTGGTAAATGCCCTGCCACAGACTTTACACTTAAATGGCCTTTCCCCAGTGTGAGTGCGATAGTGCATTTTCAAAGCACTTTGGCAGCTCAGGACCCGGTGGCAGATGACACATTCATTTGGGTCTGTCACCTTCCTGTCAATGTTCTCCACAAGCTGCTGTAGCTTGGAGGTCTCTGATCCTTGGAGAGGATCCAGGATGCCTCCAAAGGGGAACTTAGCCTTGAACTGATCGGACATAAGAGGCATGAGTGGGTTGGTCATCATGGGTGGGCTGTTAGACGTTGTGTAGTCAGCAGTGCTCTCTGAGGCAGAGCTCACATTTGTCACTAAGCCTGAGAATTGGCTGCCTTCTTCAGTTCTCCCATTTGAGGTAGGCAGAGTTGCACCTTCACCCTCTTCAGACACTCCATTACTTTTCGCTGAAGGCTCAGCAGCACCTGAGTCACTCTTTGCAGTGATGGAAGGGTTAGTTATGGCTATTGAATGATCTTCCTTTTTGATGAAATGTGGCAGGCTTGGCATGGTTGGTGGCAACAGCATGCCGACTGAAGAGGTCAGAGTGGGCAAAACTGGTTTGCTGTCCAGCCAGCTGGTGACAGGTTTCTCAGGGGGCATAGACATGCCGTATGGAATGCCGGTGCTTGTTGGTATATTGTCTAAATGCTCAGGAACAGGGTAGGGGTTCATCTGGATGTGTGGGTATTTTTCTTTATGACGCTGGAAATGCACCTTCAGGTTACCACGGGTGGAGAAGCGGTTGCCACAGATATTACACTTGTATGGTCTCTCGCCAGTGTGAGAGCGCAGGTGGATTTGCAAGGCACTATCACTCCCAAAAACCTTGCCACAAAACCTGCACTTATGTTTGAAGAAAGCATCATCAGAGCTACTCTTGTGTTCAAATGAAGTGACATTTAGTGGCTTGCCTTTTGTCCGCTGGGCCAAAGCTGCTAAAGAGTTGAGGTCCTCTACGGTGGTGCCAACACTGGGCAGAGAACTGGAGAACATGGGGTTTCCAGGTGGAGGCTGAGGTAGAAGGGGATTCACTGCAGAGCTTAACAAGCTACGCATTCCAAATGCTGGCGTGGATGACTTAGCTAATGAGGAGTTGCTGAGCTGAGAGTGGAGGCTACTAATATGATTCGGCCTCTTGTCAGAAGACTGGGCATTGACTGTTGATGGCCCCAGTGTGCTAATGCTCTGAGATGTCTCACTGCTGCTTGGGTTGGACTGAGGTAGCTGTGCCGCTGCAGCCAGCTGCTTTAGGCTGCTAATACTGGCTGACTGACTAGCCAGGTTCTGCGCTAGGCCTGCGGCTGCAGCCAGCTGTTGGGAGAGATGTGAGCTGAGTGTGGTCAGTGGGCTGGCAGCAGGACCCATTGTGCCTGGAGCAGAATTTGGGGGCACCTGCATTTCTGGGGACTGGGAGGCCAGTAGAAGTATCTGGTGGCGAATCTGCTCGATGAGCTGCAGCTGGTGGATCTGCTGCTGTTGCAGGGCTAGGAGCTGCTCCATGAGGGCTGGAACTGCCACTCTGGGGCCCCCAGTGGAACGGGCCTCTTGGGAGAATTGGGCCACAGCCACTTTGGTGCTCTGCAGATTTTCAATTATGACATTGCTGTTGATCATGGAGAAGTTCCCCAGTTCAGTCAGGCTACTGAGCTGAGGTAGAGGGACAGAGACAGCTGAAGTACCTACTGCAGGGCCAGTGGTGCTCCTGCCACCATGGCCGCTGGCTGTGTTGATGGGGCTCCCGCTCTCTGTATGGCTACCTTCCTCCTCATGACCACTGCTCATTCCGGAAACGTCCACATCCATGGATTCGTCTTTTTCAAGAGTGTTAGGTTCCAAAAGGTCACTGCACTCTGTTTGATCAGTGTTATTAGCTGTGTCATTCATCTGGTCATCGGGATTATGGGGAGGAGACCCAGGCGAGAAAGTTCCGGTGGGGGATGCCGGATTTTCATTCACTATCAGAACTAACTGATTCTTAGTGCAATTCTTCTGGTGCTCCTCAAGATCTGATAGTTCAAAGAATTCAGCACAACATCTGCTACAGACGTGGGCGTCTGACTCCTTGCAAGGAGGGTCCTCTGAGCAAAGTTCTGTGTCCCCTGAAAAAGAGGAAACAGAGGATTAGTGATTAGAAATGTTTTGCAGCTGAAGAAGCAGCTTTATCTCCTCAAATTCCATTGTTGTTAATCTTAAGTTAATCAGTTTTACACTTATCCCCTTGATGTGTTCACAAAAACAATGATCGAAAGGCAACAATAAGCCAACAGAAATGAGAAAAGGCCTTATTCAGTGCAGTGGCCTCTGATACAAGATAAGAGAGGATACAAAATCAATTGGAACTACTCAAATATTGCTTAAAAGTGATCTTTGAAGATGTACATCTGGGTTTCATCATTGCAAACAAAGGTAATCATTTTCTCCAGATAATCCATCATAATATAGAATAGAGTGAAGTGAGGACATTGGGTCTTAATGAAATTTCATAGAAAGGTATTGATTTCCTATATTCCATGCCCTTCAAAGTCTACTTGTCCACTTGGTGCAAATCAGGCATTTGAAGGACTTATTAGACTTTCAATTTGCTGTCAACTTTGCTCATTTTCAGCCGACTATGGACATCTTGGACAGGTTATCTATGTCACTAAACTAATTTGTATCTACTCAGGCTGCAGTCACAATGAGACATGAACAACACAGCCTGTGGCATTTAAGCTTTTATGTGCAAACAGTAAACACAACAAGCAGAACAAAAGAGCAAAAAATAAAAAATAAAAAATAAAAAAAATTCAAGAGTTTCAGAAATTCAGAGAGAACAAATATGATATGACAATATTTGTTATGGCTAAGATGTCTGCCATCTAATGAGAAGAATAAAAAAATGCATCGAATTTCTTAAAGTCACCAGATTTTTGTTGGATAATTGTAAAATAAACTTTGACCCAAAAGATCAGCATCAACAGAAAAGGCCGTCATCAGTAAATTCTTCTGGGGGGAAAAAAAGCAATGGAAAAAAAGTATAACTGATCAATAATTCAAAACTTTAAACTTAAGAGTAGGGTTGTACATGAGAATGAATGCATCACAAACTTGCCAAAACTGAAGAACTAGTCACACCAGCTCACAGAACATGCAACACAGACACAGCAACTTGTTGTTGACGTGAAAATTCAAAGTAATGACCGCCTTTCAAAAGTGAAACAGGTTTTTTAAATTTTACATTTTGATAAACAGGACGAGTCAGGGAGTGAAAAGGCAAGACGACACCCTGCCCCCAGAGCCACTGCTGTGCTCCAGACTTTCCGTATTCTTTCTCCTCTTTGTCACTCTAAAATCTCGCTGTTTAACATACAAGTTGATTTACAAATTGCATTTCTCTATGAATCCCTTTCATTGTGGCTCTGGCCCCTCAACACTTTCATCAGGGCCAAGAATTCATTTGCAAATGAAACCCAGAGAAGTGCAGCCCTGCCCCACAGAGAGACAGGATGCCTTCCCATTGTTCGCGCAGCATGGGAGCGGCGGGGATCGTCGGCACAGCCTGGCCCTGCTCATCTCAGTCGACTCAAAGCAGATCCTGTTTAATTCAGGGATTATCTCCCTCAATGTTTCTCTGCTCAGAGACATCAGATAACACAAAGTTGCCATGACAGTAAACCCTGGCCCTCACACCACCAAACCATGCAAACAGAGAAGATTCAACTTTAATGATAACTTTTCATGTTAAATCCCCCCTTCCACCCACCCGTCTGCCTAGAGCACTAATTTTGAAAAAAAAATGTGTTTGACTCATAGTGTGAGAAATGTGTGGATTAAATAAACACCTTTTCTCTCTTTTCAAGGCTGACTGTACACAAATTAGTGTGAAGAAAATCCAATCATATGACACTGAGGGGGGATGAAAATAGGAGCCACAATAAAAAACAAACAAACCTTTGTCGAACTTCCGGAAGATGCTGAATTAATAAATACATAAAATATGCATGTGTTCATATATGTGTATGCATGTTACAGTCTATGCAGAGCATACAGAAAAATACACTATACACAATGCATATTTTATTTAAGAAACAACGGTGTACACTGAAATTAAATGAACCATTTCACCATACTGTATAGAGATCCCAACTGTGGTTCTTTAACTAAATTTATTTCCAAACGAAGAAGGCGGAATTTTATGTGGTGCAAATTTTCAAAAATCCTATCAAAAATTTTTTTTTTTAAAAATCCAAGATTCTCAATAATATTAACATGCAAATACATAAAAATGTACAATTAACAACTATTACCAGAATAAATAATTACAGAATAAAAAGAAATAAGATAACAGATGACATTTATTTGTGCATTTATATTTTACTAATTAAGGAAAGAGAGCAAAATATTTTGATCAAAATTGTACAATGCAAGAGTGGGCAGTCTCTTCTTCACCAACTCTATCATAAGTTTGGAATGTGATAGAGGAAAATAATAATTGCCTTACAACTGCAAAACATAAGAAACAATATAAGAATCAATAACGTAAATTCTTACACGGGTACAGATTTGCTGTTTAAACTGTCCAGCACTATGTTTTACTTTGCATGGCGACAAGAAAAGGATCAAAACTAAATCAATGCATGACTACAAATCCACTGTCCACATAAGACTAGTATAGCAAACAGCGCAGAGCCTAGCATTAGGCTTAATTCCCAAAATAGCAAGGATTAACTTCGAATTAAAATTAAGATAAAGTCAAGCTGGTATAAAGATGGAGTCTGTAAAACTTCCATCTTTATTAAAAGCACAATGTAAGCGGTGCACAGGGCTAAAGGGCGTCAGGAGAGACAAACAGCAGAGGACAGAGTCTCAAAGAGATTGACCAAAGTCTGAATATGAGAGACAAGAAAGCAAGGATTAGTCAAAAAAAGTTGACGGAGAGCTCTGAGAGATCCTACATTATTTTTTCGCAGGGGGCCTCTGTGAGCCTCTTGACACTTGTAACTTCAGGAGGGTTTCTGCTCTCATCGTCTCCAGCCCTCAGGACTCATCCCACTGAACACTAGATGGGGTTCCACTAAAGCAGCCGTGGTCCAGGACAAGAATCAAATCTAAGAAGCTCTGCCCCGGTGACATGCTTAAAGCTTAAGGGGAGGGCGGAAAAGGCAAAGCAAGTCCTTCAGGCTACACCTAGACTAACACCACATAAACGCTGGCAAAATGACAAGCAACTCTGTTTGCAGGGGAACAACAGTACAAAGGGGGCTGCCCTGCCAATCTGCCCTCTAGGGGGGCCACACTGATAGGGCAAAAGGGGATGGACACAACATTGATAAGGCCTCACACACACACTTAAATAAAAAGCCGAGGCCTTGCTGGGCCGCCTGCAGCTCCGATCAGCAGGGTCAATGGCGAGGTAGAGAGGAACACACTGGGCCCTGAACTCCCATCACCTCCACACAGAGGGACACTGGCAAAGGTTAAAACAGCTCAACATCCCTCCCTCTGGGGCTCTCACTCCGACCTCCCAGTAACTACAGCCCTAAGCATCACTGATATTCAGCTCCAAACACAATGACTTTCTGTTTTCACTTCCGGCTACCACAACTCTCTACACACAGCCCGTTTGCTATGAGCACTGTCTCAGCGAAATGCCCCAAACCCTGAAGACACACAGCCATAAAATTACACACACAAGACACACTTGCAAGAATTTGAACATCCGGCATGGCATTGGACATAATTGAGAAATTTTGTTTTCTGCAGTCTACCAGGGCTGGTGACAAAATAACTCTTCATTAAGTTTATTAGATTTAAAGGAAAATGCAGCAAAAAACAAAAAAAGAAAAAAGAAAAAACAGCACTTGTGAATTAATTCGGTTTTGCATTAATCAAGTTCCTAAAAATCACGTGAAATGGGCTGCAAATACCGTTTCTATGACTTTCCCCTGAAAGAAGCAAGTGTTTATTTCAAATTACCTGCACATGCTTTTCATGCAGCAGGGCTACCAAACACAATGTGGCTTTGAGAGTATTGAACATATTAAATTTAGAGGCCTTGTCCAACAGGTCTGGCCAACGCCAAAAATAATTTCTAAATTTATATGCAGGTTTTATTAGTGGCATATCTTTTTGGTAGAAATTAAAATAATGAAACGTGCAAATTAAATTCGATCACACTGCAGGAAAGACCAAAGATAAGCCTGAATTTAAATTAAGATAAATATTTTTTTAAGTTTCCAGAAAAATAAACACTAGATTATTATTTTCTTGGTAAAGAGTCCTGTGTTAGAGAAGTCCAAAAGTCGGTCAACAAAACACGCAACGTCCTTTTACGAAATACAACCGTTATTAACATTCCCCTACGAGCCTATCATAGTTTTGCTGAAGTTTTATTTTGTTTTTGGTTTTTTTTTTGTTCTCTTTTCAACAAAATTGTAATTTAGAATTCATTGCAGCTTGACTGGCTATTGCTGGCCTCTGAAACTCTGAGCTCCACACAGTCCTGGATTTACAGCCCTGAAAGTCACTTTGTATAAACTGATTTCACATGTTAGCCACAGCAGGATTTTTACAAAAAAGAAATAATTATCATATTTATGATTTTCACAGCAGGCTGACGATGATGTTTTGGTGAGGCGTCAAACTAAAAAAATAACAAGCCTATTTGTACATGTTGATTTTGACTGAGAAAAGTAGAAATTGTTTTGTAATAAAAAGCAGAAATCGAGTGTGTGCGTGTCTCGGAGATAGTAAGACTTAACTTTTCTATGCTGCTATTTCAACAAAAAGTAAACGACGAGTAGCCGAAACCGAGGGGATATTTTCAGGATATGGGAGGGATGTGTGTGTGTTCATCAGCGCTCTTTAGAGCAATTTGTCCTCCTTTCATACAACTTTTTTTGCAGCAAGAAAGCACGTTAGTGTGCAAACTGGCAATAGATTACCGAGACTGATCTTACTCAAAAATGAAAAACATTGTACGACTTTAGAGCGCGGGACAGAAACACACGCAGAGGGGGAATATCTGTGTCCGATTCCCAGGGAAAGTTGGGAGTCCCGGCAGGGGCGACAGGGTGGTCCATCTCGGCGACCGAGCTGCTGAGCGCAGGGGAAGCTCGGAGAGGACCGAAAACTACGCCGGCTGCTCGATTCAGAAGAATTACAAAGTGGGTTTAAAAACACGATTTAAAGCTGAAGTGGAGAATAGGAAAAGTTTGGAAACTTTTAACACACACAGATGCAGTAAACCTGTATTTTCGTTATCTTTAAACTTACTTTTAGTGGGTAAGTTTGTGCAATACCGATTATGGACACTTTAGTGTGGAAAAGAAATAAAAGTAGTTTTAAATTCCTCAGTGAAATTAAGAAAACCCTGAGCATTACGTTCTCTGAAAAGTGGCAGACTTTTATCACCAAGACGCTGGAATCTGCAAAGAAACAAAAACCTCAAGTATAAAGTCCAACGATTAACTATTAACTTGAACCGTCAGGTGTGGACACAAACACGACGAAACACCCCAAAAAGTGAGATATTCGAGGTGCTTGGTTCAAAGAAGCGACCGGTTTGTGGGACTCACCATTGTGCTCCGATAAGGGCAGATGAGGGTCGGATTGGAAGTGTTGCGGCTTCGCTTGTTTCCTCCGCGACATGCTGGCTGGCACATCAGCAGGCAAAGAATAAAAAAATAACTACAAAACCTTCTCAAAAATTACGTAAATCGAGTCCCATCCACCGCGCATGTGCCCCGTTATGATTATCAATAATGCTCTGTGATTAATCATACGGGGGCTTCTTTGAAAGGCGATTGGCAACTCGCCAGCCCCCCTCCTATTCAAACGAAGTCTCTTTAATCAATTAGCTCCTGATTTGCTGGGGACTCTTGTCTCTCTCTCAGCTCCCACCCAATGAGTTGATCCGTATGGGAAGAAAGGCTGGGTTTTCCAAACTCCCTTTAGATACGGGTTAACCCCTTCTGTTAGCCAAGTCAAAGCTTATCTTGACTACAGGGGAATGTCAGCGTCTCGGGCAATGTCTGCGACAGTATATCTTTCAATCTTTCACATTGATCAAGCAGCGATCATTTTTTTTCGTTGCTTTTATTCTCCTCTTGTAGATTGTGGACTGACTGGACGATCGCAACTCAAACCTCCGCGATCTCCAACCAACTTTCTTCTCTCTGCAACTCGGTAGTCCGTCCTCCGCTCTCGCATCAAGACCGTTGTAATTTAGCTCTTGTTGTGCTGCACACCGACACCTACTCTCTGAAGAGTTTCATTCGTGGCTCCCGGTGCGCTAGAACGCCGTGTCACGCGAGCATGTCCCGTGCGTAAATGGCACCGGTACGCGTCCCCAAAAGTCCACGGAGTGCTCCGACGTCCCAATCAGTTTCATTTGATTATTACAAGTCGAAAGGGGGTTACTTACTAACACGTTTTCATCACACACAGCATTCCGCGAATAAACAAACTTTGAGGGCCCGTGCAGCAGTGGGAAAAATGTGGAGCCCGGCCCATCGAGGATCTGATTGGTCACCGGGCTATTCAGTCATGCTGCCATTCACCTCCACCTCCTCCCTCCTCCTAGTATTCTCTCTCTCCCTCTCTCTCTGGTTGCGCACAGCAGATCCAAACGCTTTGTGCGCACCGGGATGATCAGTGGTACAGACAGCGGACAGACAGGTCTGTTCATCTGAACAGGGAAAAATGAAGCTTTTAATTTCTCTCCTAAACATTTTTTTAAACGAATGCCTGTCTCACACTCACGCCCGCGCGGACTCATCTACATTTCACAGCATCCATTCAACTATTAGAAAAAAACCCTCATCATCGCCATCCATGGGGTTATTGTGTAAAAACAGTATGAATGCTGCATGATTTCCTTTTCAAAAGTCAGATGTTATGAAGGCCTGTTGTTGCCTTTTAATTTCTACAAATAAGCGTTTTATTTAAATGTAGTGATAAGTGAGCAATATAATGCTGCCAGTTAATGATGAGAAAACAAGAGTGATCAACCCCGTAAGTCGTGTAACATTTCCACGTTACATTATTATTACATTATTATTATTATTATTATTAATGTGCTAACAGGAGTGCGTCTTCAGTGGGGATGTTTTAAGAGGGCAAGAGGTCCCACGGGAGCTTCATGTGCGCGCTGAGTCGAGTAGATTTATTACGTGAAAAAGATAAACGAAGCTTTCAGTCGAGCTGATTTTGAGAAATGAAGATAATAACGTTACTATAGGTGATGCCTCGGATGCCATTATTTTTCACTGAATATTTAAAGAGCGGCTGCAGGCTAGATGGATCTGCTCCTCTCTTGTGTCAGCTATCTTTTAGTTTCAACTAGCCTTACTATTTACTTATTCATGGAAAAAAAAGGAAAGAGCAGGGGGAAAATCAAATACTTCTGATGGCTCCGGTGATCTGCTTTATCAATGAGTTATACCAGAAAATACATATATATTATTTAAATTTGACACATTTTGTGTAGTGTTGATAGATGTCTGAAAAGCTGTGAAATCTGACAATGGCACCCAATCGAAATGTAAAAAATGATCATTAATAGGGGAAATGTATGTGTGTGTGTGTGTGTGTGTGTGTGTGTGTGTGTGTGTCGTTATAAAGCCCCTGCAATTATGTGCACCAAACTTGAAACTGCTGGGAGAGGAAAAAGGGGGTCTGCAATATTGTAATGTCCCGGGCGGGAAAATCAATAGGCAGTTAATTGATGTGAGTGTTGGTGTGAGATTGTAAACAGGGTGATTTGCAGCCCAGCCGAGCGGGAGACGTTTTAAATGGGATTCATTCGGGACGGTGAGGATACAGTGTTAACAATCATGGGCTGAATGACACAGACAGACGCAGTTTGGAGACCCAACGGACATAAGTCAATGTCAGTGCCGGAAAAAGTTTTCAACTTAGACTTTTTTTTTTTTTTTGGCATTCAGGCTCAATTGGCTGCATTACACGTTGTTTATTAAATAAAAAAGATAAAATCCAACACATAGTTAATTGTATATTTGGACTGCTTTGTGCTTGAGAGGTCATGGTTTAAATTAAAGTCTGCATCATACTAAATATATTGATTTTAAAATGGATATCTAATATTAGGCCTAATGTTTATTTTCACATTAATTAAATGGTCGTGTTTTTAATTAATCGAATAATAATAATTAAACATCTATACCTGTATATCGTTGCTATTTGTCAATATGAATATTTGAATAAGAGTGACTTTTTTTCTGCAGGGGAAACTGACGGAAGCCTTTGGCGCATAAAAAGTGCGCAATCAATGTTGTGCGCAACATATCACAGTAGGTCCGGCCCGGGTGTCATCATTCGCTATTATCACTGACACCCCGTGATTGATCCTGTAGCTCAGAAACGCCGCGCGTTTGGCCGCATAATGTGATAGAATCTCCCAAAACCCGAGGTGTTAGTGATCCTCACACAGTGTGAACAGAAAGGCCCGTTTCTGTGTGACACCGCATTCAACACGTGGTGGGTTTCTATTCACGGTCCCGCTCCCTGCTCGACGCGATGCCCAAAGAATTACAACTAGCTGGATCAGGCCTTCATCTAGGTCAGCTGCACGTGTGTGTTTGTGTGTGTGATAATGGCAGCCCGAGTGGCAAGACGAGGGAAAACTTAAAGGGGGCTTAGGGTTTATAAGGGTTCTCAGTCTTACGACTTCAATATGTTAACACAAGTGGAGGACACAAGGCCGGTGGTACTTGTGTTATTATACACACCGTTGTTATTTGATAGATAGGTCTGATGTACATGCCAACAGTTAATATTAATATTTAAGGCCCTAATTCAAGCTTAAGGCTAGAATCAAGAGAGGCTTTACATTTGGATAAAAACAGCAAAATGATCTCAGCTGACAAAGACAGCAGTTATTTATTCACATATAAATTATTAAGTGGTCATAAAATATTTTTTTTATGGCAGAGTAAAGGTATCTCGCTATGTCGGGCCTTGTTTTTTAATAAACAGTAAATGCTGAAGCTTTTGACCCCTGTCCTTCCCAACACGAATATCAAGAAGTGCACGGCCTTATTAATGGCATGCTGACGTCTTTCAAAAGGATTAGGAGCTTGATTAAAGGGATTGTTTTAAGCTGGCCTCATGCTCAAAGAAATAAAGAAATAGGCCCACATTTTCCTCGTATCAAGTCTCTCTCTCTCTCACAAACACACACTGTCACTGTATGACTCTTAATGGGGCTGTGCAGGTGTCCAAGTGCAACAACTTCAATGGAAAGTAATCATATGATTTAAAAATTTGAAATCTGCGTAATGACATGATATATTACACATTTTGCCTCCATATCTACTTATATGCTTTTATAGGAATGCCATTTAAATGATCAAATAAACTTTGCTTTCAAGTGAAGTTTACAACACGGCGCAAGCATCAGAAACCACCAATATTATAATATTTCTGGTATGAGCTGAAATTGCTTTGTATGCCAAGTGATCAGAATGCAGCATTTAGAGCTCTGTTTTGCCGCTGAACAAACCCATTTGAAAAATGGCCTGCATTAAAATTCAGTACCTGCAGCAGTGGAGAATAGCCTCCATTAATTAAGAGATCAAACCCTTTCTATTGTACCCCAGCAGCCCTGCCACCACTTGTCCCACAGATCGTCTCCCCCCACTGTGCCCCCCCCCCCCCTGACAACTTCCTGCAGCATCACCGATATCAATGGGCCTCGTTTGTTTTTACATTATCTCAGCTGCAGTTACAGACACCCCCTTTCAATCCCCTCTTGTTTGAGGGAAAACAAACAAACATTCAGGAGTGTCACAGAGGTGCTAGAGGTCACTGGCCCATCACACACACACACTCCACATGGTGTGTGTGAGTTTGCATGTGCCACTGGTACAGACTATCCTTGACACACACACACGCACACACACACACACCGACACACACACCGACACACACACACACCGACACACACACACACACAGACACACACACCGACACACACACCGACACACACACACACCGACACACACACACACCGACACACACACACACCGACACACACACACACACACAGCTTACTCTGTGTGACTGTGTGTGTATCAGCTATAGCTGCCCAGGTGTACAAGTGTTAATAGATATATGCCAAGGATCCCTGAGTCTCGTCCTCCCAGTTATTAGTGAGAGAGTTGAGACGGCCAGCAGTGTCCTGTCCTGACTGGTGTAACTGGAAACCAGATACCACACTCTTGTGCGCGCACTCACACACAAATGCACATCTGCATACTGCTGTATAGTTTGTAAACACCGCCATCCAGATTCTCATGACAACCATTCTTTTAAAGTAATGGTATTAATTGGCCTGAGTGAAACACAAACATTTATGCACTTACACATTATTTAATTTGACTTGAATTACAAAAAATGTTTTTTATAAACATGTCAGTCATTTGAAATCATAAAATATAAAATAAGCAAACTGAATATTTGCTCGTACACGCAATTTTAGAGTAAATATATCTACAATTTGAATTCTGTGACTCATTAACAATTGCCTGTTTCTCATTACCCTGTACCCAACTTTTTTTTTTCTCGAACAGATACTCACATTCACAGAGATGCAATCATTATATCGTCAAATTGTTATGACACAAATTCACTTGATTATATCTGATTAAACATGCTCGCTTGAGTTGCATTAACGAGAAACACCATGGTACTGGACGACCACCAAGACCCCTATTTTAGCTCCTTCGTATTCTTGAAAAAACACACTCTGCTTTCATATGACATTGACAAATGATATTTAGCTCGTTAGATGTTTTACAGAATGGAACCGGATAACACTGACACACATCACTAAGACTGGAGGTTACAGAGGAACCAAACACTCCAAACATCTTGAATAAATTACAGACAGCACCCTCGAAAGCTGAGTGTTTATGTATTTTTAAGAACCTGGAAGCATAACTAAAAATTACACATTGACACAGAATATACACAGAATATACACGTGATGTCTGCATCTTCAGCCACAAAGCAAGCCGGGTGAGGAGTGTCACCACACAACAGAGCAGCGTGCAGGTAAGCACCGAGTGAGTAGACATGTCATGCAAAACAAAAAAAACAAACACACATTCCTACAGTAAATACACCCACAAAGTTGAAACGTATCCAGTGGTTTATTCGCAGTGACTCTGGGCACGAGATGTTTATCAAGCGCCGCCAGACAGCTGTGCTGGTTGGCCAGCAGTTAACTGTGTCTCTGACAGGCCCTTATTACTATTGATAGTTAGCATCAGTGTCCCGGCTGAGAAATGGGGCTGCTGCAGGCAAACGTAGGCTATTGATCTCCAGCTTGTCCCTGACCTGCCTGGAGCTAGAGCGAAGGAATGGGAGTGGAGGCCGGATGGAGCCTTCAGGACACTCCCAGACAACCCTGTCTGGCACCTGGAAGATGCTACTGGTGGTGCTGGTATTCAGAAAGTTATCACTCCTTCAGGTTGTTGGCTTTAAATCGATACAGTCAGTCTACGGGTGCTGTTGTGCCATGCATTTCTTGTGGCGTTTTACACCAGCAGTTTTCTCCATTTTTAACAAAGACAACATTTTTAAATTCATAAAGAATTCACACTTCTTCTAACTCTTCCTCTCTTTCCTTTCCTCTCCTATCTAAATTAATTTTCTTATTTGTGGATTGATTATCTGAAATAGAGCTGTTGTGTTTGGGCGGACCATGTTTATCACAGTGATATTTTAGTGCCCGGGCGATAGCATACAATCCATTAAATGGCTACTTCACTTCTGCTTCCTTCATATTGTCCATAAAGAAAACGGCACTAAATATGACGCCTTTCTGTTTTTAATTGCTCTTTAAAACAAGCACAAACACATATTAGACTGCCCTACGGTTTTTGTGGTTAGAAATCAGCAATCTGTTGGAAGGAACAGTGCTGCAGGCTAAATGTGAGGTCCTCTCATGTGTTTGCATGTGTTCTTTAGCTCCTTGTGACCACACAAGAGACAGCTTTAAATGTATGTTTGTGTGTGTGTGTGTGTGTGTGTGTTTGTGTGTGTGTCAGAGGGAGTCTGTGTGCACCCGTCTGTTTTTGTAAACTGTGTTATTTCGCTACCCAGTGACCACATGGTAAAATTTGGGAGGATAAAAAAAAAAATTCTGTAGTGCTGAAAAAAATTTGTGCATCTTTCAAAAGAAGAGGAGAATGATTTAGGTAAAGCTGTATTGTTGTACACCATGTCTGCGCTGGAGAGAGGAGAGGAGGGGTGAGACCTGCCCAGAGGTGAAACAGGGGGGGGCGCTTGTCATTCTTTATTTACCCCACTTGTAGAAGTCTAGTCGGATACGGAACGTCAGAGAAGTCAGGTCCCTGATGACTGGCCAAAAGACTACCTTGGGCGGTTGAACTCACTGAAGTTACAGCACTGACACCACTTCCCCAATTTACTTCTTTCTTTCCATGTGTCTCTCCTGCCTCCTTTTCTCTTCACAGCTCAGCCCGTTGTCTACTTCTCCTCCTCTTAAGCTCCCTCTCACCTTTTAACCAAATTCAACTCTTTTATTGCCATATTTGCCAACATAGAAATTGCAGTGACATCAAAATGATGCATGCAAAAAATGCCTACAAGCCAGACACTTTAGTGCCCACTTGTGTGTGTGTGTGTGTGTATTCAGTCTCTCTCTTAGCTCACTTAGGCTGCACGTCAGACAGAATGGCAGTCAGACTCTCTCATCAAACTCCAGCGCCCTTTTACTTTGCCTCCTACGTCTTGGCTTTTCTTGTCTGGCGAGTCGCTCCCATCAAAAATGGCTGGCGAGGTGGCACGGCACACCTTTTCACGAGTCCCCTGAGATCCATCCACTATCTATGATAATACAGTATTTAATGTTCCTGATCCAAGCTTAAAAAAGCCAAGTTATACTGTATCTTGTGTCCAGAAACTACTACTACAGGTATGTTATACATACTTATCACTCAGGCAGACAGCTGCACACAAACACTCACATTGATGCATATGGAGACACACACACACGCACACGCACGCACACACACACACACACACACACACACGACTCTTTTCAAAGAAGTTTGCTTTTTTTATTACTTCCTTTCCCATTCAGCGGCCTCCCCACTTTTCCAGAGTGCCCTGGGTGTGCAGTGAAAGAACTGTGCTTATTATGTGCTCTGGGCTCTCCAATAGCTGGTTTTCTCCCTCTCTCTCTCTACCCCTCTCTTCTCCTCTGTCTCTCTTTAATATTCACAGTAAGAGTCTTGGCTCTAACAAGACGGCTGTTTTCCCAGTTTTTTCCCCCCACTAACAGCCAAGTGCGGCCCCTGTGAGTGTAAACATGCAGAAGGGAGGGACATCTCCTGACAAACATCTCCAAGGATGTGCCACCCTGCCCCGTGTCATTCATCCTCTACCTGGCACTGAAGCTAAACTGTTAACACCAACGTGTGAGCGCCCAAACCCTAAAGGACTGCCAGCGGCTGCACATGCCTGGACACCTAGATCCACACTCACATCTGCTCTCCACACAGAAGGGGACGCAATACGTGAGCGTATCATTGAATGTTTGCTTTTCACACTGCAAATGCAGAGTTGTCTGTGGAACTTCACTTAATGGCCTGTGGTAATATTGAATTATCTGCCATGTCATTTTTTTTTCTTACTTTAGGGACTTTACATTATCTTCATACTTATCAACGTGAGTTGTGCATTTCTCACCATGACATATACCTCTACATTCATTGCACTTGGCAGTTATGGTAATTCTCTTTGTTTAACCAGGTGGCTGGCTAAGAGCCACCTCTCACTGAGTGACTTGCACCCGCTGGAGAAAATTGTCATCACCTTGTAGCCCGGTATCTGCCCGTGGGAGCACAGTAAAAGCAAACAGCATAAATTAGGAGTGCAGCCTTACCTTAAACAGAAGATCACTCCAAACATTGATAAGGCAGCTCACTGCATGGCAGTCAGACCCCTGGTGATGTTAACAGCACTCTGCTATTATCGTAGGTGCGATCGCTCACCAGCCCACAACCACATTTACATCTTAATTACCAGCCTAATCAATGGGGTTGCACTTTGACTTCATTTGTGACATTCATGAAACCTCATTTAAGATTTAAGAATAGGCCATCGTAAGTATTGGTGGGAAGAGAAAAGCAGCTATTTTCAACACAAGATAAAAGGTAACAAAGGAGATTTAAAAAAAGAAATCTCACAAGCACTCCGGGCTTGACAAAGTGAGCACTGGGAGATATTTATGTTAATTGCATACTCCTCCCAAAATGACAAAGCAAATTTGTGAGACGTGCAACATATGACAGAAAGCGGATGGCTTGTGGGACTTCAGCCGGGTGATTTAAATGGCAAGTGATTGCACAACAAACTTGCATTAAGACTGTATTGATGAGTTCAGTGTTTCATTTGGGATCAATAAGACGATTGGTAGAGGCTGAAGCCAATACATGCAGCAGGGAGAGACTGCAGAGAAGAGAGAGATGAGAGAGTATTGAACTGCTTCACCATAGAATGGAGAAGGTGCTGGGATTTGTTTATCTAACAGCAGGCTATGGTGCAACTCTTCCAACATACAGGATGGGGTACAGCAGCATGGTGGCAGGATATCATCATACCAGGAAAAAAATCAAATAGCAACATACAGTCATGTTAGATGATGTAAGTATTACTTTTGCAACCAGTTTCTTAATAATCCCTGATTACTTTAGACAGCAGAAATTAAGAATTCATAAAAAAAATATATCAACATTTTCCTTTTAAGGAGGAAATCTACAGTCAAATAGGATTGCAAATTGATGTGATGCTGGCCTTTATTACTGTAAAACTTCAATTAAAAGCCTGGGCTTTTATTTGGTTCAAACACTGAACTCACCCTGCCTCTATTTGGGACAGCCTTTCACACAAAACCCTTGCTCTGCAAAGATGGGAAATACCGGTACCATCATATCGTTTACAAACCAGTATGAATGTTAGAATGTTAGCTAAAAGTTGAGTTGTTTCCTCTGGAGTGTCTTCTGTCCTGTCAAGTTTATAGCTACAGTTTGTAGTTTTTTTTGACATTACTGTGGCGCGCATGAAAACATTTACAATAACTGAAAGCAGCCACTCATACTGTATGCCAGGGCTTAATGTGTGCCCGATCCTGCCTTCCCATTGAAGTTAACCTACTCGTAAATTGCTTAATGCCTATTTAGGATGCATTAAAATATATTTTTTTAAAAGAGAAAGAGAGAGAGAGAGAGAGAGAGAGAGAGAGAGAGAAAAGAGAGAGTGCGGTCACCTGAAGTGTGTAAGTTTTGTGCATGTGGTGAAGTGAGGCGCGGCACTATACAGGCTGCTGAAACAGAGGAGATTGATCGAGTTACAGATGTCACTTAGTTCAGTTTCTAGCCTGCTTGCTTTTTGTGGTCGTACAAGTTTTGACTTAAATTCCAGAGTAATTATCCACGGACAGAAGGGAAACAGAGAGAGAGCAGGCACTGTAGATTTTTGATGTGTTGTGTGACTTTTTCTCTCCCTCACTGTGTTTCATCACCTTCTGGCTTACAACTTAACCAGTGTGCCATCCTCTCATCACTTGTACACGTGATCTAAGCAGCCTAGAAGTAGTTTAAGCGGGCAACCCGGTGGGCTTTAATAGGTTTTATACATTCAAAGAATTGCTATAAAAAATAGTCCTGGCATCTAATTGGGACCTGCCGTTATTTGTCAAAACGTTTACCAGCACACCGGTGAGTAAATGGGACTCACGGGATGTGTCTAACAGAAGTTTTACAGTATATTCAAAATGAACAATATAGACTAAGCTGATTGATAAATTATCGTCCTGATAATGGGAAATTATGTGTTATTGGTTATCATCCGATATTGAAATTATTAGCCGCTAAATAGAGCTGATAATACGGAGCAAAATTGCTGTCATTGACTTAACAAGCACAGCATCTACACACTGATACAGACCTGTGTAGAGCCTCACATGTAGACTAGAGAGCCAAACATGATATCTCCAGTGTGGACATTTTTTTTTTTTTTTTTAACAGTTTCAGAGGAAGACAACATGATTGTAATTTGAAATACATATATTAAAAGGGTTCAGAGAGGAGGGAAAAGTTGAGTTTTAACACAACAAATCCTATTGGAGCTATGGAATATTAAATCATCCATCTTTGCTCAATACATATTATACAGGTTGTGAACTTCTTTTAAAAATCGGTTTCCAGTATTGGCTATGCGAACCAAGTAATTATCAGTTATCGTCTGAAAAAATACATATCGCACATCCCTGTTAATAGTGGAAATAACACCCAGTGTATAGTCCAATAATAATAAATTAGAACCCATTTTGGCCATGACACGAGGGGGGTACATTTGATAGAGCTTGTGGATGTCAGACAAAAAAGGCTGGAACCACCACTCATCTACACCGGTGAAAATGCTGTAGATTTGCACTGGTGTAAGTAAGTAAGTAAGTAAAGTTTATTTAGTATAGCACCTTTCACAGAGCAAGGTCACAAAGTGCTTCACAAGAAAAA
>JBBPCS010000130.1:4593766-4609972 GCA_037974645.1 Hollardia meadi
AAAAATTCATATATATATATATATATATATATATATATATATATATATATATATATATGTGTGTGTGTATGTTTTTAAAAAAAAAAATCATTCACTGGGTCAGACCAACCTGGATTGGGAAGCATTACCAGAGATGGAGAAACCAAACATCTGTTGTTAAATGCAAGCAGGCTGCAGTGTGACATGTTTGCAGTCTTGTCCTCTTCAGATGTTTGGCCTACAGTTATCCACATCAAACACTTGGCTTGTGTTACTCTCTCTCTCCTGCTCAGACTCTCTTCCTTGCTCTTATTTCTATCGTTCTCAGCCACAGCTGAGCTGCAAGGACTGATACCCTCTTCTCCTTGACTCCTTCATTCCACTCTCCACTATCTGTGAGCTGTTTTATTTCTCTTTGTCTCTGCTTCTGCTTCAACTCTCTCTTCCCTCTCCTCTGTGATTTCCTCACTCTGTCTTCTCTCAGCCACTGTTACTACCAATCCCTTGCTGTGCTTCCTCTATGTATTAGCATTTCTGGGCTTGCGTGCTTGGTGATGATGAGATTTGATCCCCCATGCTGGATGATCCTCACCTGATATCCCACGTAAGGCACATTCTTAAGCAGGTTAACTTCTCTGTCTTAAGAGGAAAGGACACCCCCCCCCCCCCCTTGAATTCAGTGCGACACAGGCTAAGCTGGTATTAAAGTTGAGCAACTTGTCCATCAAACTAAGCACTTAGTGACAGCATAGCACTCAGCAGTATTCATGTTGTGCTTCTGAACAGAATGTAACTATAGCAATGTGGCAGTAGGCTAACAACAAAAGTAGAAATGCTGAACTTTAGAAAACTTTAAAATGATGGGAGTGCTGTATGAGATCCTCCACCTTCCAGGAAACAGGAGTGGGTGCTGGGTGAGGCTGGTGAAGAACAGGCAGTGATAATTGATGGGGCATCTGCTAAACTGCAGGTGTTGCGTTACTCCTCTCATGAGAGCTAACAGATGACTTCATCCAGTGACATAATGCTAGTTAAAGCCACAGTATATACATCCAGTACATACATACATATAACATTTGTAAAATTTTATGAATGCATGTATATAACATTACACCCAAGGGAAAATCAATTAAACAAATCAAACTTTGGTATTAAGAAATAAGAACATAGCACATTATGTAGTTACAGTAGAGTTACAGTCTACAAAGCAATATTTATGAAAATATAAGTTACATTCAGCTTGGGCTGCACTTATTTTCTGGATTGATTAATTATTTTGTCAATATTTTGTAAAAAAAATAAATAAATGTAGTAAATGACCAGAAAACAAAACAATGTCTTGAAATCATCGAGCCAGCAGCCCAAAAGAGATTTGATATGCAACAGCAACAACTATGAAACTATAACCAAAAATTAATTTCGAGTTGATAAATTGTTTTCGAACAATCAACTCAATGGTTAATCAAAGAATGAACAGCTCTGGATATCAGGAATTCATAGCGCGTCAAATGCTTCTTGGTACCTAATGATGGTTGACAGTTTTGACATAACATCATGAGATCTGCTCATGAATCGACTCACATCTCGTGCCCAGACAAACAGCTTTAATGCCCTCATCATGACTTCAGAGGAAAGGCATCAGCAGTCCTAACATGAGAATGAACCTCAGCACGGCTACATTTGCCCACAGATGAAGAAGAAGACATTATTTTCTTTTTGCAAATACAGCTGGCAGGCAACTTAAAAGGGCCATTAGACTGCTCTTGTAATTGTTGAAAGATAAGAGAACAGAGAACGGAGAAAAATGCAACCAGGACAGAGATGGGAGAGCAGGGGTGCGGGGAGGGGGATGGAGTGGTGGGGCATTCTTCAAAGCAATATCAGTTTTGCCATTAATCCAATTTGGATTGATTTTCCTCTCTCACACACTCTAAAAAAAACTAAGCTAAGATGCTTTTCTTTACAGTGTCTCCAAATGTAAAGTAGCAGAAAGAGATACAGAGTGGGAGAGAAGAGGAGAGAACGATAGAGACAGAAGAAAAGAGAGACAGAAAGGCAGATCATGGAGTTCAGTATCCCTTTGATTGCTATCTTGGGGCTACAGTGAGCAATTACTGGCTGGAACCTTTAAAGTAGCTGATTACAGGCAGTCACAGACTGTGCAGCAGACAGACACACCAGAGGGCTGTACTACGAAGCGAGGTAACTGGCTTATCCAGGTAACTTCAGGAGTAACTTTGTGATGTCGGGTGTAACTTCCAGATGAACCCGCACAACAAAAGGTGAATAAGTTTTACCCGAGGTGTGCTGCCATGGCGATTTACGCTGCATCCGTAAACTGCTCCGAGCAGGTTATTTTCGTGGTTAACTTGATGTTACTATATCTACATTTCCATTCATACAGGTAGATCTATAGCCGAGTTGCTTCAGGGAGGAGATCTTAATTAGTGGGCCAGTTTTTGAGATGCAGCCCATGTGTAGAATTGAATTATCCTAAATGTTGACACATATTTAGAGAGAATATTTTACCTGTCTGTAACCTACTATCACGGCATATTAGGGCCATTGTATGTAGAAAAAAATGGAGCTGGTGGTGGAGAGGGGGTGACCTAATAATCCAATAAAAAAACTAAAAACAAAAAATTAAAAAAATAACGTCATAAATTTACGAGAATTAATCCAAGTCACGGGTCATCTTTTTTTTCTGTACTGGTCAGATTTACAGCAACATCTCTCTAAAGTCTGGATGCTTATGATAACATGGTGACTGTGGGCTGAAATCACGACAATTTCCTTATTGCTACATCCGATTGTGAAGTAGGCCTATAGCCTATAAATTGGTGAGGTCATCACTGCAGGTATAATACACGGCAAGCGGTGGCGTCTGCTGTTGTATAATGAGCTTTACCAGCTATTTTTCAGAATGTTTCTTGCAAAATTTATGATTGTACTGTCAGAGAATATTCAAGTTTTTTTCTTTTAAATTTGTCATTTATTTTCTTCAGTTTAAGTTTACCACTATTATCTCAAAAATTCTGAATATTTGTCTCAAAATATTACCCCTCTCTCTCGACCCTGCTGTCGTTGTACTTGACATTTCAGTTCTATTACAAATAAAAGAAGAGTCTAAATAGATAGAGAAGATTGGCACTGTGTCAGCTGTGGGCTGCCAACAAGTCTCCATGGCTTTGTTGGCCATTGCAGTGATAGATTTTGCCATTAACGTTTCTTTAAACTCCTCATATCCTGATATTATCATTGTATATTCTTCCAGGGAAAAATACAGAGCACAAAGACTCTGCCTGCGCTGCCGAACCCCCCCTTTTTATGCAAAAGTGCACCAACTCCAAATGAGTTAACACCAAGTCAACTAACTAACATCTTATTCACCATTGTAGTGCCGTTTAAACTCCACTTTACATAATCAGAGTTTGTCAACCCTGACTTTCCTTGATAACTCGAGTTAAATCTGAGTAGGTTAAACTCCCTTCGTAGTACAGCCCTCTGGTCCCAGGTACCATTCAGCTGTCTCCTCTTACCACCACACATCGCAACACAGCTAACAGAGGGGCTACTTAGCAAGACACTACACTCCCAAATGCTTCAATGAAGGTGCTTAGTAGCAAGTGATGAGTAAGGAAATGTCCACATCTGAGCTGATGCCAACAGGTAGGGTGTTCAGTGTAGTGATAAAGGTTGCTTCAGTCTCTTGCAGGTCTCTTACATTGTCCTTGGAAATCAAAGGAGGCGAATAGAGACGTAAGGTGTTAGAAAGAGGGATGGTGAGAGAAGGGAAGTGTAGGGGAAGGGGCAGATCATTTGTTTCCAGTTTTCTCACAGCTCCAGGCCTGGCGCTTCTACTTCAGTTGATTTATGGCCTTTCTCAACACGACCACATCTGAGAGAGGAATAATTAGAAGGCTCTAAAACTGTGCCGTTTAGGTCTGTTGTAATGAAATTTGTTGGCCTGCAGTTGTCTTTCTGGGGTGGAGTCAGGAAGGATGTAGGTGAGTGTCTCCGATTCCAAGTAGTCATGTGCAATCGCAAGAAAAATAAAGTGCACAAATGCATGCATGCCCATACATGCACATAATGTCAGATCTTGCACTCTTGCTTCCCACAAACTCTGATCCAGCTCCTTTACAAGATAATTTTGTTCCTACCAACTTCTTGTTATGGTGATTAAATATATCTCCAGTGCAAGGCATTAATTACTGGGCAGTGGAGCACCACAAAGAGGCCTGGCTGGGAGCTGGGGCTGGGGAGGGGGCTTGCCTGCCTGGCTAGCCTGTTGGCTCGGCGGCTGCTTTCCTGGCTGTGATGTGCAAGGCAGAGGAGTTCCAGGACTCGTCAGTCCCCAGCCCAGTTCCAGAGGAGAGTAGAGAAGTGCTGCGGGGCCTGGCTAAGGGGAGCCCTGGCTGGGCAAGCACGCAGCTGCCTCCTTGGCTTCAATGAACGATGGAGCTCTTGAGGCAAGCTAGAGAACCCCCACACCCCATCACTTTTCTCCTTCTCACTAGTCTCTCTGCTCTGAGGTTAGCTGCTCTGACACAAGTTCTTTAAACAATACGGCCTCCCCATAAACAACCCCAGCTCATCTCTTGCACTGGCTGAAGTGAAAAATAAAAATGGAATCACTGATGGCAGTGAAAAAAGCTCAAAGGTGAATGTGGTGGTTAACCCATCAGTTTTATTTTGTGGAATTACTTAACCTTCCTCCCAGTTAAAATGACTATGTCAGGCATCTCCTTTGGAAGATAAGTGAGACAAGAAACAAAACAAAAGAATAACGGCTATTACTGCTGTCATCTACAAACAACTATAATCTGGTCTCTGCCATCAGCCCCAAAGCCATTTCCATTTATCCTGGGTGCAGGGTTTTTTGTTTCTTTTTCATCAATGTGTTACAACCCTTGACCACTACTTTAACAACATACATCAATGAGTTTCTGCTGTCTCCATGCAGCCTACGCCCCACTTTAACACAAATAACACACAAACCCATTCATATATAGTATATATACACACGCACAAAAGAGCATGCACTTAAAAGTCAGTCTTTGTGTTGACATCTATTTCAGAAACGTTGAATAATGTGGATCATCTCAGTGATATAAATGAAACATTTATCTTAAAGGGATAGTTTCATCATTAATAAAAAAATGAATACTTCATACAAATCTAATGACTTTAAAACATTGATTTTTCACTGTTGTAGTACCTCTAAAGAAACACACATACTTCGCTTCACTCATCACAATGAGCCCCGCCAGGTGACCCCCCCAACATCACCACCAACCTGTCAGGAATGGCAGCTATGCAGACTGCCCTTCTTTAATGGCACCTTGCCTCTTATTTACTGCTCCTGGGGCATGCATCATTTACTCTGAAGCTACTGGTTTTTGTCCACCTGTCACTTGACCCCTTCCGCCACCGTAGGAGGGGGCATGGGGCTCAGGTGGTGTAAAAAGGGGGGACATAGAGGCCATCACTCACACTCAGTGGTTGTATCACAGTCATCTACACTGCAAAAAAATATCTCTCTTTACAAGCACTCTGATCTTTTGTTTAATATATATTGTTGTCCTCCTAAAAAGTGCAAAATTGAGTTTAGATAATGGCTGAGAACAAAAACAAAACAACAACAAAAAATACAACCTGACTTGAAGTCAGCAGCATCATTCGATGACGACAACCACATAAGTAAAGGTATGTAACATAGCACACGGAGTGAAGGAAGCAGGAAGAGGAGATAGGTAGGTCAGGACCAAGGGCATGTGAGGGGATGTGAGGACAGGAAGGGTGGAGTTAGGTATTAAAGGTCTAAGGAGGCTAAGGTAAATCACAAGAGCCGTCGTGTATACTTGCCCCTCACAGACTGAACACCAGGCATGTCAGAGCATGAACGAAGTTTACACTGCAGTGGAAACTGCATTTAAAATATTGAACATTTGTTCTGTCTATTAAAAGGGATTAGCAGTATTTAGTCAACAGAGATCCTCGACTTCAATGCAAATGCATATACATAGGATAATAATAACACTTTACATGCTCTAAAAATAAGATATGCACTTGACAGTTACGTCAACGGGAGGATTTCTGATAAGACCAGACTGACACATCTCTCAGCAAGTCTACTTCATACAACAGTGCAACACTTCATCGGACATGTATGGACCCTTTTTCTGTATCCAGCCAGCCTTTCCCTGCTCACTTTCTAATCAGGGAAGGGGAGGGTTAAGGGGCGGCTGGCCAAGAGGACTGAAGAATCTTACTGGGATGTAATCCCGTCCAAGTGGCACTGGCTCTTTCTTCTCTCTTGTTAGGGCTCCTTTGTGAGGCTCCAGAGCTTGGGGCCCGGAAGGGAGCAGAGGATGTGCAGTAGATGTGGCAGTAAGGCCCGGGGAGAGGTGAGGGTGGGGGTCAGGGTAGAACCTACACTACACTCACACACACACACTCTTTCAGGCTGTTCATTCCAGCAATGGGATTCATAGGCTAATATTTTTTCTTAAAGACAGACAATAGGTCTCCACCATGATTTCATTTCATTTACTTTTTTACTTTTACTTTAATTATGTATTTCAATATTTGTGCTGTTAAAATGTGTGGATAAAAATGTGTGTTAAAATTTGTGGATTTTCAGTTGATGAATTTTAAATGTGTGTTCAGTTATCGTGGCCAACATTGCTCCTACTTAATACCCCGATCTTCATTTATTTTTCCAAATAGATATCTGTTTCTGCTAATAGAAATAGGACATGATTATTATATTTAAATATTATAAGCAATGACTACTTTCATTATCAAATAGTTTGATTAATCAATTAATCGTTGTTGCCAGAATGTCAGAAAATTGTTCCAAGAGTGAAAGTGAGGTCTTGAAGTTGTTTGTTTTGTTTGACCAACAAAATCCAAAGATTTTGAAGGAAGGGGACCAGAAAATGTTTGAATGTGCTTTTGCTTCATAAATTTGATGAATAAATTCAGGAATTTTAATTATTAAAATGGTTGGGCGATTCATTGTCTGACAATAAACTGAGCAATTCGTCAACTAATTGTCTTAGTCCTAAACATAAAGTAATGCATAATATCTTTGTGCTAAATAACGTTTCTCAGGAATGTAACACATTGAGCGTGGCACACTGGTTTAAAGATTAAAAACATTTTATTTATTTATTATTTATTTATCTTTTTATACAAAAGATATTTTTCATATTGCAGAACAGTACTGTTTCTGAAGGACACTTCAACAGGTAACACCTTATTGCCCAAACAGTATGTACACGTGATCATAAATTAAGATAATGAATCTCAGTACTTTTTATGCAGCGTGTGGCTGACTGAAGGGAGGGCTGACCTGACCCCAACACTGAATATCAGTGACATTAACACAACACTAGTTTGTCATCTGGAAATAATTTAAAGACCCAGTGATCTATGACAAATGGGTATGTATCCTATAAAAATAAACACATTGGAATCCAAAATACATATACATGCATTTTTTTTCTCTTCTCTGCATATCTGTCTCCTCAGGCATGAAGCAGTATGAGGGTCCTCATGCATGTCTCCTTCTTTGAAAATTAATGGCTTATGTATCCATACCGATACATGAGTATATATCATTTTTTTTATTGAAGCCAGGCAGTATGACAGTAGTGTCACTGGACCATCTGTGCACACTCTGCGTGATAGTGCCTGTCTTTCTGCTCCTCTGAAGTGAAGCTGCCTAGTTAGACAGACAGTAAAGGGGTGGGGACAGGGGCTCAGTAGGAATGCAGCCCTGTGTGTATTGTTTGTAAAAATAAACCATCTGGACAAAGATATCTGAAGAGAATTTATATTAAACAGCTGCAAAAGCAAGCTTCTGTGTGTGGACTGGTGATGCAACAGGACCACACCACAAGTCTGAACCTGATCATCTTCCAGGACAAGGGAATGAAGAAAGTTTTGACTGATGAGGCTCACACTGATGCCTCCCTCATAATACAGAGAGCCTGCAATGATGGGAAGAAAAACAGACTTTTTGAGTGTGTGAAGGGATCCTCCAGCAGGCAGGTTAAAGTGGGGAGGCGGCATTCTGCAGTGGGAAGAATGTGGGTGCACAGGAAAGCCCTAACAAGTAAAGCTGAGACACTCGCCCAGTTGCTGGCACATCATAAGGAGCAGATGTGGAGGGCTAAGAAGCCTGCTGCATGCAACCGGCCATCTGGCCAAGCTAAATATTGCCTCAGTGCACCCCCATTCTATTTGCCTTTGGCGCATTTGTATTGTCCATGGTCACACATAGGTACACTCCAATCACTGTCGACAGGGAGGGGGATTTATGGAGGTGCCATCAGGGTGATTAGTTCCACTGGTAAACAATGGCCTACCCTTGTTGTGTTTGACTCTGTGCACTCCACAGCAGGCATGAATAGCACGCAGCAGAACAGCACTCCCACTACTCAATGGTGTCTGTCTCTTTCTGCTAAAGTAACATCAAACAAACACTGCAAACAAAGGGGGCCACTAAACGCAGACACAGAATCAAAGGGTTGGTGTCTGCACAGAGGGTCTGCAACACTTCACTCGTTCCAACATGCCTCCTGCCCAGTATGGTCGACATTTCTGGACACAACCACGACTGAGTGAGCAGAGCTGAATAGTTGGGCCAGCTGTATCATACACAAGGAAAATAATTGCCACTTGTTGCATGTGGCTTGACGCATCTATAATAAACAAGGGTTAGCACACATACAGGTTTCTGTATTATTAACTGAATTACATGTCATAGCTGCTACTGTGCATGCATTCTTTGCATTGTTCAGATATGATTTCATTGAAAACATGTCAGCTGGACACTAAATAGAAACAAGTACTGAAGAAAATACAGTATGTAACTAGAAAACCTTGACAATTAAGTTAAACAATTGTGACATAAGAGAGAAAAGTGTGACGTTAAATGGAAATCATCCTTTGGTGTTCAGCACAAAGCGACATCAGTGGTAAGTTGAACTTTGTGTCTCCAAATCAACAACATGTAAGTCACTGGTAATAAAAGTTCACACCCTAACAGTTAGACAGGCAAGAGACAACTTGTTTGCTTTACCTTATCATTATGAAGAAAATTAATATTTTACAGTGTAATAGCTAAAGAAAAATGAAACCATCCACGTTTTGATTGGTTCCCTGCATGCTTCGCTTTCACTACGCTATTCATGCTGCCCCACGGAAAAAAACATTTTCGATTTACGGCACAAAGAAAGCAAGCCAGTCATTTAGCAACCAAAACAGGAAGAGGCATTGTTCTCTCTGGTCACTCTACACAGGTAACAGTGGAACAAATGGAATAACTGTAGAAAAAGCCATGCAAAAGAAAACAAACTCAGCTGATGGAGAGGGCAAAGGAGGCAAAGAAGGAGAGTGAAAACCAGAGTGAACGGACAGGCATTCACTCGATGGAAAGCGCCCAGGTGTGTGTTGAAATCTGTACCCCCGTTGATATGTGTTTCCCCTTACCACTGAGACTTGAGAGGGTTCAAAATCGACATTCTTTTTACTAGATCAGTAAGTAACAAGACCTGCCTACTTACAACCAGGTGTTTAGTCTGCCTTTATCATAGCACTTTAGAAAATTCTACATCAGCCAATATTATTCCCTTTCACTACTTACTCTTTACATTATACCAAATTGGCTGAAATGTAAGAGGACACTGATATCACCCATCTTTGCAACATGTACATCTTCTGTCACATTAAATAAAAATACAATGGCTCAATAAAAACCAATACATTTTACATACTGCATTTTTTGTCTTTGAATAACTTGACCAAGTATGTTTTAGAGTGCAGTTGGTATAGTTAATGTGTTAAGGTATTCTTTTTGGGGTCCTCTACTCAAACAATAATCTTCACCACAAAAACACTTTAACTGATATTGTGGGACACTGTGTTTCTTGGCCTACCCTTGGACTATTCGTTCTAGCAATAAAGGTTAGGAAAAGCTTTCACCTTGTTATGATTCGTAACTCTTGCATACTTACTCTACTCAAAGAGAATTATATCAACAAGATTTTTCGTCAATCAAACTTATAATAGGTGTGGTCAAAAAATATCTCAAGCTGACAACCTGTATAGAGTCTGATCGATAAATTGTCCAGGCCAATATCAACTCATTGCAGATAATGCATCTTGACCACAAATACCTTAACCACATTTAATGGATCCTCCACAAAAAGTTTCTCAATGCGTATGTAAATAAGACACCAATATCAGCAGATGTATTGTTATTGGATTTTTTAGATTCTAAAAATACTGATAGACTCCAATCATCATCAAGTCCATCCCCTGAAATAAATCTACATTAAAAAAATTAAACAAAAATTGGAAATGTTGATGTTTATAATGGTTTGAATACTGTATACTAATATAGTTCAGTCACTATACTAATAGAAATGTGCATGTACTGATTAGAACCATGACACAAATTACAAATGGTTACAAATGTCCTCTTAGGACAAAAAAGGCAGCTGATAAGAAGCCTCGCCACCCCTGCCTGCTTTGTCACAATGCTGCAGGCCTCCACTGTAGGATACAGACTTATTTGAAGATGCAAAAAATGCATCCATCATTAGTTTCACCTTGGTCTGCTTGCATCACAGACCAGGCATTCCCTGTCCTCCTCTAATCAGCCGAGGACCAATATCCTGCAATTAGTTCAGTTTCCACACTGTGCCCTCAGGTCCTGCTTCAGCCTGGGAAATGGGATCCAGTCCCTTCCTAAGCCTCGGCTTTGGTGCTGCAGAGCACGTCACACACTCTCAGTGCAGCCTGCCAGCCATGATGTGGTTGTTATCTTATGTTTGCATGGGAACCACATGTAGCCAGCATTTTCCTTTCATACATGGCATGTTAGTTAGCACAGACAGGGTGGCAGGGCTGGCTGAGGATATGAGAGACTGTCCCATAATGATGAAGTCCAGCTAAGTGTAATGTTAAAGTATCCTTGAGCGAGGTACAAAATTCTTGCCTGAGTGTATACATTTCTGAAATGGAACAGCCTACAGCATCTACAGCCTGTTTGCTAGGATGTGATTATGTCCATGTCTTCAAATATAAAAGCAGGTGACCTTCTTTCATGTTCCAACACGCTGGTTATCAGACAGAGAATACGTTCTACATGTAAGTAGTATGTACTTGTACTTGTATTTAACATGTACTTTGATGCATAAACAGGGTCAGTCAGTTTATCTCCACAGGAACTCTTGTCACTGACTATTGGATTTGGATCATATTAACTTCAAATAGCGCACAGACGCATTTGTACAGCTGCATGTATGATAGGAAGTGTGCAAGCATGCATCAGTGGGCCCATGTTTATCCCATCACACAGAGTTAATAATAGCCACAGAACAGTGCTCTTTAGAATGTGCTTTTAATTGGTTTATAAATTCTGCCAATTATGCAGTGGCATTCCCCCTCAGGAGTCACCTTCACTAATCTGCTTCAAGCCTAAGTGGAATCAAACAGGCCGGTGTCATGGAGTCTAACCCTGTTGCGAGAGAAGGGTGCGGATAGCAGGCATGCGTGCCTGTGTGTTTTTGTTTACCCACATGCAGTTTATGTGTGTGTGTGTGTGTGTGTGTGTGTATGTCTGAACAGAAGATGGCTGTCCTGCGGCCTGGCAGATCATGTGAATACAGAAAGCCAATTGGATTAGCAGATTACCACAAGATTTGCCCTACGACCTCTGGAAGGCACTCAGACAGCCATGTATTTGACCGACTGACGTTGGTGCAGGCTGTCGCTTCCTCCCACACATATAGTGTACAGTTCATACACGCACACACACAGGCAGGGGTAACAGTCTAACCTTTCCCTGCCTGGAAGGGCGTAGATAAACAGGACACTATAAGTTAATGTTCCTGCTTCAGGAGGATTACAAGTATGAAGGAGATTAGCTACAACGCTACAACAATAAGAAGGGTTAAACCAAGTACCCTCAAGTGCCAACTCCATGCACTTATCTTTGACCATGTGGTGGTATTAAGATAGATAGATTCTTGCTTCCGATTGGCTGGAAGGTGTGGATTAACTTTTGGTAACCAGACAACTATGATGCAGGTGTTTGCTTGCAGTTCAACAATAATGCACCAGTATCAAACTGTAGTTATATAGAGCAACAATCAAACAAACAAAAAAAGAAGATAAATAGTTTCTCATTCTTATTCCATGCAAATTTATTTTCAAATGTGTTTTACGTGTTTGTGAATCTGGACATCGAAATTACCTTGATGTTGCCTTGCAATGCAACCTTCAGGAATTCTGAGGCCCAGGAACTGCAATTACGTGAAAAAAAACCTAAAGTGAAGTCAAATTAATTATATGACTAACTTGCATTTTTAATTTGATTACATTTAACATGCAAGAGGCCATGGTATTAGCAGGATAATACACTCCAAGTTTCTGCAGGGACGAACCCCTTCGTCATCCATTACAATCATGGAACGTACAACTTGTTGTGTATTATCCCTGACTTAGAACTTAAGGCTGTCGTAATACATGTCAAGCATATGTAAGTGTACACTTTGACATTTTTCTTCTGTAGTATTTATTCAGTGAAACTGGGCTCACTGCGAGTCAGTGGTTCTCAACTTTTTTTTGTAAGACGTACCTGTACAGTCCTGTCTGATCGTGTAACCCTTCATCAACACCATCACTTATGTTCCAAATATGTTCATTTGAATTAATTTCAAACTGGATGTTATTTTGCTATGTGTATGTCTAAGTGGATATAATAGTGGGTGTTTAACTGTTAATGTTTAGGTCAGTTTGGTCTTAATCTATAATATTACATCATAATTTATTTGTTGATTATAGTTTGCATTATTAAAATAAATCTGCAAAGTAATTGAAGTTATCAAATACATGGAATGATTTAAAGAGTACAATATTTACCTCTGTATTGTAGAGGTAAAGATTCACACCCCTAGTTTTCATGCATTCTTAATTGCAATAACACCTACAATAATTGTTATAGCTGACCCAACATGTGGATGTACTTTTTAAATCAAATCATAAATTCTATTTTTTTCTAATTAGTTGAGCTACTCTACAATCTTTCCAAGTACCCCCTCGCAACTGCAGAAATACCTCCTGTGGTACAAGTACCCCCGGTTGGGAATGACTGCACTAGGTCACGCATGGCTACCTGTGGTTTGAAGCCAACCTCCCCAGGAGAATAAAGCGGACTTGTTTGGCTCTGGCAGCCCTAATGTGTGGACACATTTTCTCAGAGTCAGAAAGTGGTTTGCCCGTGGCCCTCGCTGTACCTGATGACCCGCAGATCACCCCTGCCACTCGATGATGTATTTCATTTCCCCATGTCTCGTGGCTGACTGACGAATACAGGTTATTCACACATGTTGCTGCTGTTGTTCCTAATCCATAACACATCTCACATGTCCAGGTTTTCCAGTAGCTGTTCTCTAAACAAGCAGAAAAGACATAGCACCACTGTTGCCAAAAGCCTTTGAACAAAATTACTTCCTCTCGCACACCATGGCTTTAATTATGTGTTGGAGGACATAAAACAGGTCGGACAATTTGTAGTGGGAAATCATATTTCCATTGAAAGGGCTTAGGACATAACCAATGATTTATAAGAGGAATGTCATAATTATTTTTCTCCACCAGGCCAAGGATCGGGTTTCAGCTAATGGGTGTCGAGTTGAAAGCACTAATTAGGTTTTGTTGTCGACTGACACCAGCACAGAAAGAGAAGGTGCCACAATAAATAAGTTCTCACCGTGTAACTCAAAGCCTGTAATTTGAGTCAATGCTCCTGTATTAGGTTGTGGGAATTATAAACGTCTCAACAAAATGCAGATAAGTAATTGTGAGGTGTCTCGCCCATACTTTGGCAGTGTGGAGGGGCTCTGACAAGTATGATTACTGGAATAAGCCCGTAACAAAGCTCACTGTGGGCTGCTGTATGAAACTAAAAACAAATGACATATTACACGCTCATGACTTTCTTAACAGTTGCTACTGTACACCTCTATAAAAAAACAACAACAAAGCTATCATCATAAATCTGAAACAAATATATTAAGAGACTGTATTCTTAAAGGGGTGTATTATATTACCATGTGCTAAACCAACACATTACATGTCTGATTTAGACATACATTCCTCTCTATGGAATAATAGTGATATTTCTAAGGAAATTTAGACTGTGTAAAAAGATGGATTGTTCATACTTGTCCAAACATGACATAAATCACTGACTAACTTGCAGGCGAATGTTGTTTTTCTCCTTCCTGCCCGACATAAAGAGCTATAAAATTATATAAACATAGACTGTTACCTTTTTCAGGCTTGCATGAGCAAACAAAAAGGTCTGGTGGCCTGTGCGCATGACCTCCGAGGTTTGGAATTTTCCATCACTTTGTTTGAAGAGACTTAAACATGACAATTAGAGAGGGGATCACATGACCTTTTGATTCATGACTATTTAGTCAGAACTGCACATACATGCACATACATAAACCGTTCTTTTTGGCTTCCTACAATGTGAGGAACTAACGCGAGGCTGTGTGCCAGCCAGGTGCTCTCAGCAGGCTGTCATCTTGTAAGACACACTCAAAAGTCATTAGGGATGAAGGAGGCCCCATCTCCCAGTCCAGCTCCATGGCCCTTAGCAACATACTCACAGACACACACATACACAGCCAAGTGGCACCTTCCTGTAAACAAACAACGTGCGGCAGCAGGACACGGCAGTGGCTCCTCTCTCCCTCCCTTGACACTGATGGCTTATGTCCCTCATGCATTAATACTCTCCTCTGACTCTGGAGAGCCAAGTAGCTGGGCACTCGAGGACACCTGATGGTTGCCAGGTCGGATTCTGCCAGGACCTGAAGGAACACCTTTCAACAGCAGTCAAGATGAAAGTTGCTGCAGGCTATGACTTTTTTTTTTTTTTTTACTATGGCAGGTACCACAGTAGGCAGTAATACCAAAACAGCTGCATGCAGTACTCTATAATGTGAGTTAAATGTCAAATCAAAACCCACAATTTGACACAGCAACTTTGGTATAGAGCACACATTTTATCAGTGTGAATATCTAATGTGAATGAATTAGATTTTTTTTACTCTCCTCACCATCTGTTCTCAGGGAATACATTCAATGTGTGGGTCATATTCCTACGTAGGTAATTACATGAAAAGTGGAACAAGAAAACATGACACAAAATATCAATATGCATTTCCTGAAACATGCAACGGCATGTCCAACACAACACAAATGCTCAATCATAATGGAAAATATGTGACTGGGTAGTAGCCAAGACTAATTCATGACGGCAAATTCAATGATGGCAAAATAAATAAAAATACTTTTTGTTTAATAACTTATTTGACATGGCTGCTGTTATGCAACCAGAAGATGCAGCTATTTTCCTTTTTAAATTACATTTATTGATGCAACATTAGAGGTTTAACAGATGATATAAGCAAGGATAGTACCGCATTATACACATGTTGGTGGCTCAGCTGAATGAGGTACCCGCAGTTTTCTGGGTTAAAATCGAGTTTTGAACTTCATATGGCATGTCTTCGCCCTATAAACCCACTGAAATACAGTAAAACATCACTAAAAGTTTCTAAAACCAAGCACAAAAACATTACTGTCAAATCCCAAATATTAATCCACGATTACCCTTATGATTTGCACAAGCATCGCTGTTTCAACATAGCGTGTGAGACTGTTCACTAGCTGTGTTTAATGCCACTTTATAATTTAAGGGAAATTCAATTATTTTGGGTCTAACACACTAAATGTGCACAGTCTGACTATGGGTAATGCTGACTTGCACTCACAACCTTTGTGTATATATATATACACGTATATATATATATATATACGTATATATATATATATATACACGTGTATACACGTATATACATACGTATATACACGTATATATATACGTATATACACGTATATATACGTATATACACGTATATATACGTATATACACGTATATATACGTATACACACGTATATATATACGTATACACACGTATGTATATACGTATACACACGTATGTATATACGTATACACACGTATGTATATACGTATATACACGTATGTATATACGTATACACGTATATATATACGTATACACGTATATATATACGTATATACACGTATATACACATATATATATATATACG
>JBBPCS010000130.1:4627416-4649375 GCA_037974645.1 Hollardia meadi
CACACACACACACACACACACACACACACACACACACACACACACACACACACACACACACACACACACAGGGTTATTTCCAAGTAAACTTTGAGTGTGAGTAAGGTTAGTGTTAAGGACTATCTTATGTTGTTCCACCTAGCTCTGTCTGAGTGTCTCAGCCCTCCAAACAGGCACTTATCCAACCACAATACTAAATGAACTAGGTCTACTTTATAACTGTTCCAAAAAATAAAAAAACTTCTTGATTTTAAAATATAATACGTAATTTCCACTTTAAAATGTCTAATAAATGACGAGACGTTTGTAAAATGTTTTGTTGAGTTGTGCATTTACATTATCCCAAATTTTTCCAACAATGTTCAAACCCAGAGAAATCTTTAACTTTATTCAAGGTGTGTGAGGAAGTAAGATGGTCAACGTGACTAAATGTAAAATTAATAAAACATTTCTGCATGAGTCATTTCAGATTTTCATCACAATGGTGCTTGTTTAACAATGAAGACAACTCCCATGATTATCAAACTATGTCTTACATTTCAATTGTTTTGATTGAGAGACGCCGAGCGGCAGATATTATATCTGCGTTTAACCCCCAAGAATTTTGTGTCTTTTGAGTGTTTTTGTAGTCCTGTCGAGATGAAACATACAAATGGTAATAATGGCATACTCTTTCAGACAGTCCCTCCTTGAAGGCTTAACGCTGTTGTGCTCAGTTGTACAAAACACAAAGTGACAAACGTAGTTGTGTTAAAATGGAAAAAGACAGCTGGAGAGATAGGTTCAAAGCTCTACCTCTCCTTTCACACATCTGTGTACAGTGGGTGGATAACATGGTGCGTTTCAAAAACTTACAAAAATTGTCAGATGCGGCCCTGATTCCAGTGTTGGAAAGTTGGTTTCAGACGCTGTTAGATGATGATTAGATGATAGGCATTTTGTTTAAAGCACTCTGAGGTTGCTTTAAACAAGAGAGTATAACTGGGTGTAACAGCATTCATGAAGGCACTGACTCTACTGTGTGTTCAAACAGAATGCAAAATGAATTTCATAAGTGGCGCGATTGAATTAAAAGTCAATAGAAAGACACGATTAGACAGGTGGCAAACTACGCATCCTTGTTGGTCCTTAAACCTGCAGTGTGGAACTTTTGTCTCCCACCTCTGGTAGTGACAATAATTACACAAACACCGTTGACGTGCTCATAAAACCACAGGCTCCAACATACTTGTTGGATACCTGTAGCCTGTAGCCCATACTGAAGCCTACTCCGTCGCTATGGTTGCTACCCACTTCTGTTCTGGAAAACCAATCCTTGTCAAAACACATGACTACCGGTGAGTCAGCGTGTCACCAATAACACCTGTTTTAAAACTCCGGTTTACTGTGTAATACAAAAAGATTTACTGTATCTATCATCAGCCTAATCAGCATTGTGTAAACTCCTTTGGAAATGGCTTGAAGGTAATTTACGTTCGTTTATATGAAAACGATTCTCATACTCAAAATAGTATGTAAATGGCGCAATAGCCAACAGTGTGAATGAATTTAGATTCTAAAATTAAGCAGATAGTTAAAAAGTTGTAAGCCATAAATTCTAATGATTTGATGAGATGAGGGGAAACATACATGAATATAATTCTATTTAAACAGTCCTTTTACAAACATCTGTCAGCCCATGCCCAGGCTTTAGGAATGTATTTTCCATTCTGTTTTGAGTAAAACTTTTAAGATATTACTGCCATGGAGCTGCTTAACTACAGCCACAATAAATAAAAGAAATGGCTGCATGATACCCATGACTACTATTCTTTCTATCACGACTGTTTTCACTACTAAAAATGATTACTTTGACACCAGAGATGTACAGCAGAAACTGCCTTTTCATCATTAATAATGATGTAACACGTACACACATTATCTAATATGTCCTAGCATAAAGCACAGGGTTGTGGTGTTTCTATATATTCCCACCACCAACCAATGTACCTTACATCTCTCATTTGTGCATATCTCATATCAGCTCAGAAATATACATGGCAGAAAAAAGGAACATATGCTTCAGTCAGATGCATTTACTCCTGAACGTCCTTGCCAGAGTGCTCTGCAGCTAAGCTGCAGGGATTTGCACCAGCTCAACATTCACACCATATGGATGCTTTATTACACAGCAATGATGGCTCTCCCGTCTCCCTCCCTTCTCTGTCTAACTAGAGATGATTTGAAAAACCCAACAGCCTTATGTGTAACCAGGTGATTAGAGATACTTAAGTGGGATTTCATAGAATTCTACTGAGGAATGTAGAAGCATATTTCTGCTCGCTTTATGTGTGTCCACGTCAGATTGGAGTAATTTGGAGTGCCCACCAAATGACTCCATATGAGGTCATTTAATTAAATACAGTTTATTCTGACTAAATAAGCTAATGACATGCACCAAACACGTAAACAAATAAACATAAGTTTAACATCTTTTAAGCTATGAAACAAAACAGCAACATCATGTATGAGATGAAAATAAGACATTATTTACTATTAATATACTATGTATATTCATATACTATGAATATACTAAACAGAGACTAGTGTTAAAGCCATTATATATAGGGAAAATGATAATTGCATGGCGATCCAATTTCCCCACTAATTTCTTCAGTTTTAGCAATAGCAATAATTGGATTTATATTGAAATGAGACCTTATTGATTGTAGCTACTGCATATTAGCAGTGAATAATCAATAAAGTGGATTCAGGGCTTATTAAACTGGAATACACTGGGATGACCTTTTTTCATTTGTAAGCCAATGACTGTTAATCTCATAACTGGTCTTGGTAATGCATTGTTCCTAATAAGAGCATACTACTATTGACAGTGGGTCAAAATACAGCAGTTGCATTGATTAGTGTTTGGTAATTTATATATGTGCAACAACAAACAAGGCTAACTGTCCTGAAGTTCTCACTAAATCATAACCCATCAACCAATCAAATGCTGTACGTTTCAAGTCATTGTGAACCCCAAACATGAATCCTAGTATTTTACGTATTGGTTCGCTCTTGCACCATTTTTTTATACGAATAAAATATTGAGGAAAAAACAGGACAAAGCTGGTTATTGTGGGAAGGGACTTTAAAAATCCAATCTTAAACAAAAAGACAGAACCTTAGCGAAAACAAGAATTTAGGGCAATGCTGTCAGGCCAAAGCCAAACTATAGCTGGCCTTTACTTGTTTTTATCAGCCTCTTAGAATTTCAGTCTCAGGGAATTAATCATAAGGGGTTGATTTGCAAATGAATGCGATTTCAGTTGTGAAAATATAAAGTGTGGGCTTAGTTTGAGACATTGGGACAAACAGTTCTGAGACAGAAGAAAGAGAGCATCTTAATTTATTAGCGATCTGTGACATTTTTCACCGAGAAGCCAAGGCAACTGGTCTGTCGAGACTGAAATGAAATTAGTGCTGTTCTTGTGCCGGAGAAACAAAAGCGTCTCCCAAAAGCAAGTGAGGTCCCAGTCTGGCACAGTGAGGTCAGCGGGCTGAGGCCTATAGCCAAACCTAAGCTGAGCTGTAATGCTGTGTGCAAATCAACTGCTTTTCTCCCATTTCATTTCTCATGCGCAGCGTTTGTGCTCCTCTTTTCATGAATGTAGGACCCTATGTTTGGCCCTCCCCTCTGAAAGGGCCTTCCCGGTGACGAAGGTGACCTGCCACTGGGAAAAAGGAGGACCTGCCATGAACTGAGTGTCAGCCATTAAATATGATTTCGCCCCTGAATGGTGCGCAAACACATTCAACCACTGAAACTCATTAAGTCCGCATAATCTCTCTTTTCTTAAGTATAACAATGATTTCAGCTGGGAAATGCAATGGTTTTGGGGAGCTGAGCCATTGATTTGAGTTGCATTCAAAGTAATAAATCAAGTCCAACTTCACATCCTGAGCCCATTTGCCTAATTCAGTGCCTCTCACCATACTGGTCAATTAGTTTAGAGCAAATATATTCAATACAGAGAGCAATTCACTGACAAGGCTTAATAAATCCTGTGGCTTGGAGACTGTCCAAAATAACCTTTTGCTGCTATTCAGCCCCTTTTCTAACCCTACAAAGGTACCAAAAAGCGACCTTTGCTAACAAAAAGTAACTGTAACTACCATGGTTTGCATCAATTTAACTCTGGTTCAGGGTTTAAAGAACTTAAAAAACATTTTAGTTTAATCATAAACACTGGCAGGCCATGTGGTTAACTTCTAGGATGTTATGGAAGTTGATCCTCCTTAAGCTCAAATGAGGCCACTGGCAGCAGGAGGGATGGAAGTGTGAAGGTGCCAACTCCTGTCTGACAAAGTGAGCTGCCCGTTTGATTCCTCTCAGTGGACTCTCACTCCTATCTTCTTCATCTCACTCCGAGACTCATGGCTCTAAAAGTCTGTATTTTTCCTAATTATTATTTTTCATTTCTTCTTAAAGTTTCTGTCCAATTTCTATTGACTTTGCTTGAAAGCCTGCAGGGGGAAGCGAGTGTCCCAGCCTGCTAAGTTACAGCCATGTGGACTGGGAGAGGTGGAGAGCAGCTGTGAGGAGGGCTCTCAGTAGTCAGACCATTGTAATCTGCATTAACCACATCGCAAGGCAGTGCAAGGGGTCAAAGTCTTTAAGTGCCTGCAGGGATGGGTCCTTGTGGATTACATGTTATCGCTCCAAGAGGTTGTAATAATTGTACAGTGTTGCTCACTACCTGTTGTTCACCAACGATGATTTACATGGTAGTGATGTTTTTGAAGAGAGGTCTCATTAAAGAGCAGAAAGGCAAGGAAAAAAAAATCTTTTTTAAAGCATAGATTAAGGAGAACAATACTTGAAACAAATATGTTTCTTTTGCAGGTGCTTCAGAAAAAGAAAGACACTTGTAAAATGATGTTCATTGTTTTTAATTGGTTTGATTTTTACCCAAGTCATGTCAACAGGAAGCATGCATAAGCAATTCCTCTCAGTAATGCTGACCAGATTAAGTGCATTTCCTGGAAGGTGTGCTGGAATAGCAGTGTATCCTAAGATGATCTGCTTCGAAAGAGTATTAAACAGTGAGAGGAGCAGACGTGACGCTCTTACTGTTCAAAGACACCAAAATTACAGCTGTTCATTTTTTTTTCAACACATTTCGATATGTTTCTTTTTCCTGTGGACATCATTTATCAAAAGAGAAAGAGAGTGAAAATAATTTTAAAGAATTAATGACCAGAAGTCTTGCTTTCCACTGAGTCCATGAATTATTTATAGCTACAATTCAGTGTGATTGAAATTGTGAATTAATCCCATTAACCTCTCTGATGGCAAGAATAAAAGCATATGTCTTGACGAATGTTTGCTGGGATCAAATTTAGTGCTATTGAGAGCAGCCGAGCAGACAGATTGTACGCTGTGTCGCACGGAGATTATATAGATCCTCCACAGTCTCTGTCTGAGTCTGTGGAGGAATGACAGAAAGCTCAATGGAGGCGTCTGTCTCCCAGCCCGACACCCTGTCCGGTCCTCTCCTCGTATACCTCCGAGCCTGTGATGAATGCATGCAGGGCCCTCTCTCCCCCACATACATCTGACATTATTAACACAATATAAAAAGTGATGGAGCACTCTGCCACACTGCTGAGCTCCCTGATCCAGCACAGCACAGCTACGTTGTGATTTATTCCCACAACATGAAAAAGTAAGCGTGCCATTAAAATCGCAGGTGTTTGGAGGCCACACGACTCACCGGGCACAATCGATAATGTCACTCTTTTACATGGCTCGTTTTGAGGCCGCTGCAGCATCATATGCCATTAGTGAGGCCTTGATCTATTGAGGGGCCAACCTCTGTCTGGCTCTAAAGCTATGGGCTTGCATAGATACAAGCTAACAAGGTGTATGCACATGCATGCTCGTCTAGTCCCCCGCACACACATGTATACGCCCTCACAGAGTTAGTGCTTACAGTGTCTCCACCTGCACTCACACATAATTCAACGGAGCTAATGTAGGAGATAATGTACTGTAAATGGCAAGAGCTGTGATGGATACCTGCACTTAGAACAATTACCTGGGTAAAACTTTGGGAAAAGGCAAAAGTTTGCGCTACTTACCGTAGGGTTAGCTGTGGTGGCCCGGGAAAGTGATTTGTTAGTGTTTGTTGAGCGTGTTCCCAAGGCTATAAAGTGTGACACAGGCAACAAATAAGGACTAATGTTCTAGTTGCAAATGAATACTTAGCACAACCTGTAAAAGAATGTGCTGTCTCGGCCTTCTCACAACTACACAGATTATCAACAAATTATCTGTTGCTGTTTCTAAATTCTGATAATTCAGTTCAGATTAAACTCCCCATTTAATATTTGTGAAATACACAGAAATCAAATGTTAGAATTAAAAGGATAAAAAAAACAGATTAGAAATCTCTCAAAACATGTTTTCAACATCTAATTAATATGTGGATTGCATTAAAAATAATATGTATATAGATACTTACAGGATATATATATTGAAATTTTCACCTTGTAAAAATTAAACGTTGTTTTTCCCACAAGATAAATTCAGAGAAAAACAATGAACCTATTAACTCAGATTCTCATGGGTCATTTTGGTGCAGGCATAAACATGTTTTTGGTTCCATGCTAATTCAGATATATTCAGCAAAGGTATGCAAAACATTTCTGAAAAGGAAGACCATTGTTTCTGCAGCAATTCCCTGATAAAATAAAACAGGAGATTATGGGAAAGCGAGGATGGGGCGGCAGTCCTCCTAAATTTCCTTGTCGCTGAGAACACATTCCGGACGACAATGTAAGTTGAAAAAACAAAAAGTCTATTCGAAGCAACCCCAGTGGAAATGCAGAGTAGTGTTTATCTAAAACCAAAGCATTTGCATATGACTCTACAATGAACATTCTTTTATTATTTATTACAGATTTCAATTTAAAAACAGGAAAAATGTTCATTCCAAAAAGAAGTCCATTTCAATAAAAGCCTGTTTTGTTTTTTTTGTTTTCCCTCATTCATCTCTCTTTCTCCATTTCCTTTCTCTCTCTCATTCTCAGTGCAACTGCCATGAAAATGAACTATTAATCTGTTTCCCAAAGGAATTCCTCATGCCACGCAGGCCTGACAGCCGCAATACGATGGTTGTTGTGTGGTCAACAAACAATTTTCCTGGGCTTCACTGCCTTTCAAAGGCACTTTTTCATCCGGCCCCGATCATGTGAAAAATGTCGTTGTCAAAGGTTTCTCTGCTTTTATCCTCACACAAAGATGTCAGATGGAGAGAGTTAGAATTTCCAAACATGTTAATCCGCATGAGCGTAAACTCAGCCCCTTCCTCCACAGTGCTTGAGAGTTCATTCAGCATGTTGGAAATTTCCTGTGCTTGAGCAAGACAAGTGTGCCTTTGAGTTCGGATGCAATATGCCTTTTAACTGAACGGATACAGGATTATGGAGTTACACAATTCAATCGAACAATTCATGCATGCAATTTTTTTTTTTTACTAACGCCCGTTTCTCAACACTGCCCCTGATTACAAAAAAGAAGAAGAAAAAAAAAGACACCTGTTGTGTAAAAATAGAAATTCAGTTGAGTTGAGAACATGGCAATGCACAACTATTTTGTTAAGCATTTTTGTGAACTAAAAAATGCATTGACCACATCAAGTGAGTCTCTGTGGATGGATGCATGTAAGATGAGGAACAATTTATCAGACCATGTAAACTGACTGATGGGTTGCTCTCCTGCTCTCTGCCACGCCCCCACCCCAATAAGGCCACCTCTTACCGGGTCATCAGAGGTAAAAAGTGGGCTGCTTCATTACAGCCACACCCTCCACGCCTCTTCCTGCCTGCACTCCCAGCACCCATCATCCCACCCTTCTCCACCACTCCAGCCTCTCATCACCGATCTTTCCTGTCATCACACACATATCCCCCTGTCACACTGCCGTCTGATTGATGAGGCCGCTTTTGATAATAGCATCAGGAACCGGGGTGTCTACCTTGTCATTAGATACTATCAGACCTGTCTTATTACAGCAAGGAAGACCCCGAGCAGACAGACGGGTTCCACAGTGCGCAGATATGGCCACAGATAATGAAGCTCTGCGATGATGTGCTCTAATATACCTGGCTGAGTTAATCCATCCATCACATGGGCTTAAGTCCAGTGAGCTCCCTCAGATCACATGAACTTCCTACTGTCAAGGTGACAGCTGTACTTCCTGTAAGTGATTGTCACTGAGATAATAGTTTTAGGTTGTTATTTACTGTATTTATTTTGGAAAAAATTCTGTTAAACAAATGGAATGAAGGGAAAATAAAAGATAATATACACAGAAGAAAATGAGGGCGTTATTGTTGCACATGTTTAGCTTTCAACATTTGTCTACACCAATACTGAAGAAAACATTGTACACTCATGATATTCATCAACAAACTGCTATTACCTCACTGTGAGCTAAAAAAAAGGTAGCTAAACTACTGTACATGTGATGTGATGCAACAGGTCTGCAACATATTAAATACATAATTAGACATTTTCTTTCTATCCTAAGAAATACAGTTTGAATTTTGCCTAAATTCATCACCAGATGCACGCTGGCAACCAATGAATTATAAAGGTTTGTGTTATCTGTAAGGTTTCTATTATTCAGGACAAAAGTGAGGTAATGATCAAAAGACAGCAGAGAGAGGGGCGTGCAAGCAAGGATAAGAACCATACAACACTCACAAAGGCCCCGGCCTGCCAGTGGAAGAATAACTATGGTTTGAATTATGGATAGATCTGAATGGTGTCTCTTCTTTACAGATGGCTGCACACATGAGAATCCCAAGGCCTGTATAATTGTATTGCTAATAAGGAGTAAAGCCAATTAGGCATTTAAGTGTGCTGTAATTACTTGGACGGGGAGACATGAAGAGAGGAGCATGGAGGAGATAGAAAATCAGGCCAAAGGACAAATGAATGCCTCCCCTATTTCTCTCCCACACTGACAACCATTATTAGACATAAACTGTGTGTGTGTATGGCACTGAAACGTCCCCACTGGGGGAGAAAACATTCATGTATTTTCACTGCTTCTGCCCTGGTTTGTTTATTTTGTGTTGTCCAAGAGGTGATGTCAATGCTGCATAGCAACCATACAACAGAGGCTGTGTAAGAAATCATGCATCATGAAAAATAATATGAAAAACAAGTGGTTAGGACTTTGATTGCTTTTCATAACCTTTGCAAACTCCAGAGTTGATGTTCTCTCTCTCTCTCTGACCTTATATTAGGACAATCTCAAAACTGATGTTTTCAGTTTTTAACGTATTCTCCAGTGACAGGTTTAAAACAACAATCAATGTGGAGTCCCATCACTTCTATGTAATTTTAACATTTTAAATGTGCAGTGTTTTTCTCAGCATTCAGCACCACACGCCTTTGCTATTCATTTTCTCCAGACATCAGAATGTGTAACAAGACTAGTCCATTGTATGGCTAGTTCCTCTGCTATTCATTCTATGGTAATGGTTTGGCTTCGAATTAACCAGTGAGTATATTTCTTTCCATCCATCAACATTCTAGAGGTGGTAAATTCACATTGGTTACAATAATGTCTTGAATCTCAGTTAAGAAAAGAAAATCAAGACAAGTAAGCAGTTTTTGTCAAAACCCTTCAACTTGCAGCGTGAAACAGATCACATACCACAATCAGGAAATACTGCCTTAAAGAAAAAAAATCAAAGATTGTATTTAGCTGTAGAAATAAATAGAGACCATGTGGTAAAAGCATAAAAATGTATAAAGATCAACTAACTGGATGCATCTGTTATGTTCAGCAAATGATGGTTAAAAATGGGTTTGTGCTGAATAGATACACATGTGATTTTCCCAAAATAACATACTGTTGCTGACATGGTGCACTTAAATTCAGGTGAAACACTCATTTGAAGTCATCATGGAAAGTTGACCAGAATAACACTGATGCGTTTCTTTAAAAGTTAATAAGTAACTTTTTTTTTTTTTTAACCTCATGTCTCATCATGTTTTAAGGTCACAACACTGCATTAGTTCTGACTGTTGTGTTACCTTAATAATAAGTGAATGTTTTGTTTTCTGCTATAGCCCCATGATATCAAAGTAGAGGTTTCTTCAAACTATATGCATAAAGCAACCTCTGGTGTTTACATTAATTTAGGGACATTTTAGAAGTGTATCTGTAACATGTTGGCCATTAATGTTACTTCATTGCATGAAACTAAATGTATTTTTATGCTGGTCTTTTTGGAAGAAAAATAAGAGGGTTAGGGTCACAACTGTCACAACCAAACAATATCATAGTATAATAAAAGTGACAAAGTATTGATTGCATTAACTTAACTTAATTATCTGGGACTTACACTACTATGTTAAACTACTTATAACAAAACACAATCACACTGATAGGGAAAAAGACTGCACTTCTCAGATCTGCTGTTCAAAGGCCAATTCTGGAGAGTTCTCAGCTGTAAAGCTTGTTGACAGTGCACAAATTTGGCAACTTTTGCTTTTTGAATGCTCATCTCTAAAGGAAAGAAACACATTTCCAGTAATTTATCAGTCATGTTGTTTGTAGAATGTCAGTCTGGGATTAGTGCTGAGCCATTATTGGCCTAGCCCTTTTCAAATTTTGCACTGCCAGATCTTTAATTCGATTCACAAACCCTGAAAAGCTACATGAGGGAAAAGAGTAAATTAATTTAAAAAAGGTGTACGACAAAAGTAAATTCACCTTCCTGTGCTGCATTTACTGCTGAGGGGGCTCGTGTACCAACAGCACAGGCAAGCCATAAAAATCCCCCAGACAAGCAGTCTGTCACAACATTTGTTTGCCAGATTACATTCCTTTCTGCCACTGTGAGTGGCAATAAAATGGGTGAAATTCTCCAAGTAGCATTGCTCTGGTCTCTCAAACTGCAATATGTCTGTAGTCAAATATGTTTAGAGGTGGGATTGTCAGCACAATGCTGTGTGCCGTGTCTTTTCTCTATGTTCTGAAACTTTTTAGACTTCAGCAGGCCAGCAGGACAAAAGACTGGGATGTCTATGAGCACTATCAATACATTTAAACAGGGGCATGCATTTCTCATAAAGTGTCTCCAAAAGTGGAGCGAGCCAATGGGAGGAGGTGAGGGCTGCTTGATCAAGCCATAAAGGGAACCTCAGTTATGAACCAGAGAAAGAAAAAGAGGAAGAAAGAATTGGGCAAAGGGGGAGAGAAAAAAAATTGAAAGAAAAGGTCATGAGTGGCAGTTGATTTGAGGAGTTTCTGCGACCCCACAAAGGGCCATGACATCATCAGGTATTGAAGTGAGAGAAGAGGAGAAGGGGTTCTTTAAAAAGCTGGCCGCTTACCGAGGCCGTAATTACATTTGCGCTAAACATGCCCAAGTGCTCCTGTGCTGTGGGGGAATCATTTTCAGGGGTGGGGGTTGGAGTGCTGAATTAATCAGCTCTGTTTGCTGTGGGGACTCTTTATAACAAAAATCTTTCTCACCAAAAGCTCATGGTCCATAAACAATATGTTCCCTGTATCCTCAGTGCTGTGAAGAGTGAATTTCCCTAAAGTGCGTTTGTCTTTTTGTCTTGCTGTTTCTGTCAACTGTGAGCGCAAAACCACCTAGAAAAATCAAACTGTCCTAATGTCAGGATAAAAAAAAAAAAATGTTTTACTAACTCTAACATCATCCCTGCCGACCCCTCCAACTCCTTACAGCCTTATAGCGCTGGGAGCATATAAAGCCTTTGCAGTGCATGGTGGGTAGGCATGGCGTGAAGTGTACAAGGAAGGAATGCTATTAAGTAAGTTATGCACATAATGAATTTGAGCAATGCTTGGGAAAACTTCAGCAACATTTATTCCTCTTTCAGATTAGCCTATTTCTCAGTGAAAAGAGCAGGCCCAGTGGTGAATACAGTAAATCACTCTTTAGTTCTGCCAGAGCTGCTTTCACCCAAGGCCAGTGCCTCCAAAGACTTCATCTATTTACAGCCGTGTGGTGAGTCCAATCTCGTGTCAAGTTTTTAAATAGGTTCAAAATATACAATGCGTCCACTGTTCGTTGTGTCAACTTTGAGTCAAAGTTGAAGCAGATTGACAGAATTTTTAAATGTAGTTTAAACTATGCTCTCAGATGGAGTCATATAAATCAAGTTTCTACAGTTGTGGTGATGGTGGTGTAATGCGAGGGTGACAAATTCACCAGTCGTATGATATTTGCGGGCTCGGGGCTTTTCCTCACTGCTGCTGACACGCTACAGTCCAGTGTGGCGTGTCATCACCACCCTGACAGACACACTCAGCCAGCAAATCCAATTAGCTTTCCCACGATGACATTGCTCTGCCGTCGGGATGACACACTGTAATATGATGAAATTACACACAAATGTTTCTTATTCAATCGGAGCCCTGTGGGAGAGCAGTGCCAGGAATCATACAGCAACATGCTAATTCAAAGCTGACAGCTTATTCTCTGGATGCATTGAGTTTTATCCAGCTTCTGCCAGGCCACTTAACTAAGGATCCTTCTTTACACCATTAGATGCATAATTCAAAAACTGACCGTGTGAGCAAACAACTTGTTTGCATGATGTGGTGACTGACCATGTTAGAAGGAAAAAGTAATTATAGCTTTTCCAAACATCCACACAGTTATACACAGTAGTGTAAAAAAGAATGAAAAATTTAAAAAATAAATGTGAATGATATTGTAATTTTTGGAAAGTTAAAGCTATTGTTGTATGCAGCTCCCCCAGTTCTGATGTCAGAAAGGAGTGTGGGCCGCCTTTACAATATTTTGGCATTAAGCTATTTTTTTTCTTATTTTTTTTACCTTAAAAAAAAAGGGTACATTGAATCTTTTGGGATATTTTGGGTTATGTACAATATGTTTGGGTGCTGCCAGTGGTGTGTTGGGTCCCTTAGGCCCAATAACAAAATGGATTAACACTCCATCACTGATGCTTTTCCATTTCATATTGCCCATTGTCTGCTTAAACAATTGATGTAGTGTACTAGTAGTTTGTGGATTCTAACTTTTGATTACTTAAATGTGCATATTGCTGCTTTAATACACTGTGTTTATAAGGAATGAAGCAGTATGGATTTTCACAAATACAGTACATGCTGAAAATAACATTGGCCTTTACATAATATTTGAGTGGTTAGTGTCCCCAAAGACATACTAAACATTCCCACACTGAGAGGACTTTAGTTTAGCAGCCAGCAATGATTCCCTACTCAATGGATTGGATCTTTCTTGCCTCAAGCTCTTATCCATTTTCTCCTTGCCATGATCTATTTTATGGATGTTCCTCCATGATGGCCATATGTTGCCATCGATGGTTTCCTTTCTTTATTTCTCCAAGGACTAAGAACACCTGTCTGCTTTAATCACTAAGTCCTTCCCAGCAGGAATGCCATCACTGAATGGACACCGAGCTGCTATCTGACATTGATAGAAACAACATAGTATAGATTCCCACTCGGCAACAACAAAGAACCAGCAAAGAGATCAACGAGAGAACCCGTCTGTTCTCCTGATACTGAAGTTGTCTCTTCAGAGGTCTGCTGCCACATGACTCACTAATATCATAGAAGAAGTTTCAGCAGTGACTCACTATATAAGCATGAAACATGAATGAATGAAATTATGTTTTCACAACTCACTTCAATTATGTGAGCGGTCATACTCATATTCAGGATGACACATCCAGGATTTTCCCAGAAGCTGAATCGGTCATCAACCAATCTGAATCCAGAAAAGCACCTCTTGTGCTTATACCAGTTTTCCCAACTTGCCTTGCTGGGATTAAACAGGTCTCAGTATCATCCACACAGCATAGTAACTATTTTCTGTCAGATTGGAGATTTCATGATTCTCTATCTGGTATGACATCATTTCAGGAAGAGAGCCCAGTCATTGTGGGAATCCAGTGGACTACTATGTTCCTGTTCTGTTCCAGTGGGCAACAACCTTGGAAGCTATGAAATAATCTACCAGTAAGGTTAACAAACTACTTTGCTGCCACTGGGTACAAACAAATCAACTCTCACCATTTGACTGAACAGGAGCCAAATGCCCCAGACCTCAGTAAGGTGCCCCTCAATGGAATTTTTTTCTGAATGCAAATAATGACTAAAGTTTGCTCAGTGATGAACTGATCGTTTTATCAGTTTTTCATGGAAAACAATGTGTCCTTGAATGCACAATGTTTGTACCCATGGACTTTAATGAAAGGTCCCATTTACGATTTCACATGAAACCCCCACCTCCCCTTAGTGAGAGATAAGAACAGGAGATTAATCAATATGTAACCCTACAGAAACACAGTCACATACACACGGTGGTTTGTTGTCATTAAACTGACCACAAAATGAATCATTTGAAGATGGAATTTGATCTCCAAGGTCTCTATTGACAAAGCTTTGTTTCACCAATATTTTGCATTCAGCAATAATTGTGTCAAAGTTCATGTGTTTGTGTAGTTAATGTCAGCAGGATATAATCTGCAGTGAATGACAAGGTTGTTTCCAGAGGGGTATCTAACATACCCAACCATTCCTTTCCTTCTCCGAAACGTTGGCCCTTAGCTTGAGGCATTGGCATGGGCGTTTATTCCTGCCAAAGTCGGTGGAGGTAGCCTTCTTATCAGCAATAAAAGGTAGGATTTTCACCCTGCTTGTAAAGACTGCCAACCTATTTAGGTAAAGTGTAAAAAGCGACAGGAGCCACAGCTGATAGTTAAGTCAAGACAGGTGTTTGGGAAAATTACAGCTGCAGCACAGAATGAGTGATCTGTCTGTTTTTTAGGTATACTTTGCATCAGTGAGGCTTGCTTTACTCATAATGACCCAGTGTATGCGGTGTACTGGCTTAGCATGTGGCTCATACTACAATACACAAGGTTACACAAGACACTATTTTAGATAACCCTAGCAAGTCTCAGGAGATGTCAGTCTGACAGTTGGTCATTCAGTTTGGTCCAGACTGAAATATCTCAATAATTATTGGATGGATTGGAATGAATTTTTGTGCACGTTATGGTCCCCATAGATTCATTCTTAATGACTTAGGTGATCCATTGACTTTCCATCTAGTGCAACCAGCAGGTCAATGTTTACAAAATTTCCAGTGGAATTTCTTAACATTTACTAGATGGTCTGGTGCAACGTTATTGTACAGGCATTTGTGATTCCCAGATAATGATTCCTAATTACTTTGGTGATCACCAGACTTCTCCTTTAGTGCAAACATGAGATAAACATTCACAGTTTTACCTGAAATGCCTCAAACAGCTATTGGATGGGTTGTCATGAGATTTGGAGCATGCATTCAAGACTCTCTGAAGATTAGTTGTAATAACTTTGGTCTTTAATTTTTCATGTAGTGCCATCATCAGGTCAAATTTTCAAATACCTACAATACAAATGACATTCACATCAGCCTCAGCTGTACTTTCTGCTAATTAGCTAATAATAGCATTAACAAGCTAAAGCTGAGACATGACAAGGACACAAATCTTGACTACCCACGTGATAAAATAAGATGAAGTACAGTAGGCTGAATGTGAATAAGAGTCCTGACTGAAAAGATTAAAACCCCAAACAGGAAACAGACCAGTTTCCCAGTGACAGAGGTGGGATAGAACCCCCTCAGAGTTCAAAGATGGCAAGTTTCCCACAGAGAAACATGAAGGGACTCAATCCAACTCGTGTTCTTCTGTCTCTTTGGAACAAAATTCAGCTTCTTGTGAAATAAGATTGGGCTTCATTAGGTTTTAAAAAGATTTGCATATCTTAGAGCCCTTCTATTTTACATGGTCCGGATATTTAAGAGGCCTCCAATGGGATTATTTTCCAGCTGCTGGGTTTGTAGCGGTGAGCATGTTTGTCCAGCAAACAGGCTCCTATACTTATGGGCCAGTCACTCTGGCCACTGGTCACTTCTGCCTCCAAATCTGCTTATAGATTTCCTTTGCTGTGTGGCCCGAGACAGGTCAGGAGGTCAGCCTCTTGCATGGCATTCTGGGAGTGATTGTTCTCCAAAGGCCTTGGGTGTGGAATCTATCATCATTAATGCACCAGCCTGCTCTTGTTAACCGGCTGCCCAAACATTATGGAGAAAGAATGGAGGTCTTTTGAATTGGCTGCTTTTGAAAGGAGATCAAATTCGTCATTTCATCTAATAATTGGGCCAGATAGGAAAATGCCAAAGAGGTCACAAGGTCAGCCTTATATACTGATTTAAGACTAGATTCAATAGCTGACATTCTGAAAATGGATGATTACCGTTATTGTTATTATTAAGGTGGTGTAAGTATGAGACATAAAATGTCATTATGCGATGGATACATTCCTAAAACAATATAAAGAATTATCTGCCATATGACTCTACTGCACAGAGACCACCAGTGTGATGGCCATACATTTTTCAGGTTGCATGACAACAGCTGTGAATTCTCACATTGATGAATATAGTAAAAATGTATGCATCCTCGGAAATGTTTACTTAAAGATTGTGAACCTGGGTTAGATATTGCGACCCAGGACTAACATTAGTGTCCTCCATCACCCAGGCGTGCACTTCTTTCAGCCTACTGCTATTAAAACTGTCCACATGATATAGGTGAGAGGAGCCAGCTGCTAATGTCAGCGTGAGGTCTTTCTTCCCCCATCCGTGGTCCAAAGCAAACGTTTCCCCCATTTTATCATTGTTTCAGTTTAACCTTTGACCCCACATGGGAAACTAAATAATGAATTCCATATTTCCCTATGGTGGACAGCAAGATTTGCTGTTAGTGACCATCAATCAAAGCCAGCAGAGCTGAATGGCCCCATGACTGACCAGTGAGTCAGTGAGACACACAGACACATAAACTGCAAAAGTATAATAGATGAGAAGACGTGTTCCTGTCTCAGTCTATATACATGCTAAAATGGCCATGATGACGTTAAAGTTTACACATTAATGTTTGTTTATCATGTAAAGAGATAGAACCGTAACAGAAAAAAAATGACATATAAGAAAAAAGGAAAAAAAGGTTAAAAATTAGAAGCTACCACAGACATGAATGTGGTTGCCCAAATACAATATGTCACATCGGCTCTTTAACACAGGGCAACTTTGCACATTGTTGACTCTGTAAGAGATAGACATTTGAAAATGTTGAATGCCAATGCCCAGCAATCGTGCTGTCAATAAACCACAAACAGTACGATGTCTACTGAAACAGATAATTATTTTTATTAACTTATACCAAAAAGATGTCAAAAAAGCTGAGCAAAGATCGCACATTAGCTTGTTCTCTGATGTTTAGCCGAGTGTGTGTGTTTTGATTTGATTCATTATTTCTTGTGGGTAGAGAGCATTTTTGCTGGCACCAATACTTGACAACAAAATTTAATTTGGGCAAAAAAAAGGACACATATTCTTTGCAGTTCCACATTGTGATGCAGGCTGTAATGGTTGGTGCATTACTACATACAAATGATGCGCCGTGCAGCTTTAGGAGATAAGCTCTGGAGCGCAACAAAACAGCAGAAAAGAGACAAAATCATGGAAAACAGGACCCTAAAGGGACCTGATGTTTGCAGCAGACAGAGAAGGAATGGCAGATGTATGCATTACATCTGAAATGACACCACTTTCATTAGTTAAAAAAAAAAAAAAACTTTCTAAAACTATTGCCCCAGATAAGAACCGTGTGAAAAATCGATGGAGGAGCTCAGTTGTCAGTATGACGATGTGCTGACTAACTCTCAGAGGAGCGAGGCAGAGTGGGAAGAGGGTTTTAAGGACGCCCACTGCAGATAAGAGACCATTCACATGGGAACAGCGGCAGCCCTTTTTATTTTATTTTTTTCTAAAGTCACCAAATCTTTAAAGGAACAGAGTTGAGTATTTGCCTTCCTCCTGATTGAGACTGGGATGACAGCTCAGGGCCGGATGGAGCACACTGTCGACAGTGGGAAAAGGGGAACGGGACGAGTGGAATAATCTCCTCCTAAGCCCTGTCTATTTATCACGGAGGTAATGATAAGAATCAGATTTAGAGGTGAACCCTGAGATGGGTCAGAGCCTCACACAGGCGGTAATGTGATCTGCAGGAGAATGCTGATAACCTGGGACAATACGGGGGGACGCCTGTCAGATAAATAAAACAAACGGCGCAGAGCTATAAAAGAGGGCCCACGTGGCGTCCGCCTCACAGAACAAACGCACCATCACTTAGAACAGGAAGAGAGTGATGGCCAGAGAGAGGAAGAGAGGAATGGTTAGGAAGAGATAAAGGAAGCAGAAGAGATGACTTATTCCAAAGGAGCTCAGAGACGGAGCACTTCCAGAGTGGTGAAAGAAGTGGACAGTCAGCAACGGTGGGATGGACCAAGTCAACAAGAGTTTACATTACCGTGTGATGCTCTACAATTATTAAACAGTAAATAAGAGTTTGACAAATTGCTTGTTACAAGTGATTACTTGCCTAAATAATTTAAGGACATTACAATGACATCACCAAAATAGTGATTATATTTAAATTCTTGAGGATGCATCATCAATTTGGTTCATAAAGTAAACTGAATAAAGAGCCCATAATAAAAACTGAGGGATCATGCTACATGTAACAAAGATATGTTGCATTGTGTGCTACTTGCTGTAGCCATCCACAGTAAAAAGCCAGAATTCAGCATCTACTTCCATTGGCCACTGCGAGCCATGATGTGTCTTGGTTTCCAAGTACACCTTCAGTCAGAGACCGGAGGACTTAATCAGTGTTGTACTGGAATTAAAACCTGCAGACACGTGCACCACTCTGCATTGGATACTGCCCCTGCGTCCTTTTTATAAGCAGCCGGTTAGTGCCGGGCTGCTGGTGGACGTCTTGAGCAGATTGCCCTCTGCTCGATATGCTGCCTGGTGAGGTCACTCAATGGCCTCGGGGACCGTCGGGCACTTCCCCTCTAAGGAACAACAGTGCTTTGACCTCTGGGAATCTTCCCTCTCCACAGTGTGTGAGGTCATGCTTTCCAGACCCTGCGCATGTTCTCCCCGTGATTTTTGTCCTCCACAGCAGACTGTATCAACACAACTCTACAGTTATGAAAATGTAGCGAGGTAGACAGCAGCATATCCTGTGCCACCTAGCGAACAATGGAAAAAAAAACATGTCACTGATACTGTACAGGTCGGTCACTTGTAAGACAAAATGTCTGCAATCTGTAGGCTGTGTTTGTCACTCATAAAAAGTCAATAGGACTTGGAGGCGGACAGTTGCCTCCCACACAGTAAATTAATGGCTGGAGCTGCTGAGCAGATGACTGATGACTTCTGCTTGGGAGCCCTATTGCCACTGTCACTTTAGAGTCTCTCGTGGGTCTGAATCACTGGATCATGTCATCCAGCACTAAGGAATCGCCTCTGTGTTACAACAGATAAAGTTGATGCTTCACAGACTGCAGGTTTCAATCAGTGTTCTGATTACAAGCCAAGTTCCAAATAAACCACCTGTAAGCAATGCAAATCATTCACTGTACAGTATTATTAAAGCTTCCCTGCCAGGCATATGTATTCAAACATAATCTGTTAAAAATGCAACATAAAATGTGCAGACTTGAATTGAGGAATCATGTAGCGAGTCATTTAGCAGCATATGTTCATTTTTTTCCGTCTTCTCTCCTCCTTCCTTTATGTTTATAAGGGCAATGAAACTGTTGTGGAAAGTTCTGTACAGAAAGTGGATGGCGAAATGACTATTTCCTGTCCCAAAACATATTTCTAAAAAGGCTTCATCCTCTGGGTAGCTTAAGCCCGTATTAGTTTACTTACAGTATGCACATGAAGCCATTAAATGCTTTTTAATTTACAGGAAGTCAAATCCAAACACCACTGTGTGACTGCGATGACTCACTGCATCACACAACTATGAGATTATGCTGTTTATGCCTCCCATGAGGTCATGTCTCACTCATATCATCTAAACACACAATTGGGATGCCGGCCATGCCCAATCATGACATCTAAAAACCTGTATTCATATACGTTATAAATGAGTCACACAGCATTAAACAACAGACAGATTCAAGGAAGATAAAAAAGTAAATATATTCTTAATGTTCTTTCTTTATTATTTTTGATCTACACTAAATGAAATGAATCCTGTCGAATGTTAAATGTTAAAAAACACTTCTGTGAAAGGCAAAGAGAGGTTCATGTGTGAAATGCACTCTACATATCCTTTAAACATAGTTTTAATGGTTGTTTTCTCACATTTTTTCATTAGATAGTGAATAGCAACTAACTGAATGGGGGAGGCTGACAACTTGCTGTTTAGTAACAACAACAGTAAACAGATTCACACCAACCCCCTCCTCCCATTCCACAAGTTTTGATTACCATGTGCTGGAAACTCAGGTTGCCACATACATGTGCATACTGTTAAACATGCAGATCCCCCCCATATGTCACTGTTCTTCCTTTCTGTTGGTTGAAAGATGTTATTTCTCCAATTCAGCGAGAGTTCCTTTTTTATATATATATATAACATCAGTGCTTTCCCTTTTGGTCTCCGTCTCAACTTTCTCTTTTCTACTAATTCCTCTTTCTTTGACTCTCTCTGCCTCTTGTATGCTAGTGTCTGCAGCTGTATTTTTAATCAAGTGACGGATCCATAGAGAAATGGGCATTTCTTTCAGAGCATTACATTCTTCCCCCTCCTGTCTGCGCTCATGGATCACTGGTTAGCTTAGAAATACAGCCGGCACAAAAGCAGCAGCTGACATGTGGGGCTTAATGGTAATAATGGCCATTTTTAAGCCCAATCAATCACATTTAGTAGACATCTCCATTTTTTGCCCGTGAAAAGGTATAAATAATAATAACGATAATAAAAAAAAAGAAACAGGGGAGGAAAATGTGGTTGGTGGGAGAAAAAAAACAAAACACCTCAGTAAATATTTCAACTGCTTATTAAGATTTGGAGCACACCACAAAAGGAGCATCTGTGCTCCACAAAGCAGAGAGAAAGGAGTGACCCAGATGGTTCTTAGAACTAAACAGTGAAAACCGATCCATGAACTGGGCAAAGTAAAGACCATTTATTTAACTATTTATTTATTGTGTGTGTGTGTGTGTCTGTCTGACTCTGTGTGAGTGTATAGACCCGGTCGTGTGCAGATGTAGTTGCTTTTATACATGGGAGGATTGTATGTGTGCTTTTGATTGTGCAAATTGATCTACAGCACCAAAGTCTCAAAAGTCCTGAGAGGACAGAATTCTTTGGACAGCCTATAAAATGTGCAATGAATACCTCAGTTTGTTTATCTTTGCAAGGTTCAGATATTTCAATGTCTCTTCGCCTCTCCTTTTATGAGTCTCTGGACTTGTGGTGCGAGTCTTAGACACGCAACACAGAGGGCAAAAGGAGGGGGTGAGTCAGGTTGTCATCGTATGACAGTGTATTTTATTTATAACCAAGTGCAGGGCCCTTTTCTTGCCACGAGGAAAATAAAGGTTTGTCAAAACACAAAAGAAAAAAGTATCCAAATTAGTAGCGAGTGTGTTTGGGATGACTTGCTGAAAGTTCAAATTACTCCCACTTTGGCTCTGTCCTTCAGAATAATTAAGGTAAATGTAATAAGAGAGAGCAGAGAACATAGCTTTTCACAAGATAATATGGAAAATTTTACAGCTTTCATCCCTTCCTAATCCTCCCTGCTCTTTTATCTTGTTCGCTTTTTATTGGCTGTGCAGCTCCTGGGAACTTTACCCTTATAAAAAACAATCTTGTGGAATTTTCCAGAGAGTTTATGCAGTATGGGTATGTACTTCACTGGACAGCACACATTTCTGTTTAGTTTTTTCATCCAAATAAATACACAAGGGGAGGGGGGGGGGGGGGGGGGGCCACAGACAAA
>JBBPCS010000130.1:4649385-4664074 GCA_037974645.1 Hollardia meadi
CCCCCCCCCCCCCCCCCCCCCCCCCCCCCCCCCCCCCCCCCCCCCCCCCGCCACAGACTAATCTCAGTAGTTTGTCAGAGAAAATAAATGATACTGAACTGCATGCGCATTTTGGTGCATCAAAATATCGATAGTGGATAGTGCTACATATCGAAACAGTGTAAAAATGCTACATTTATTACAATAATACAGTTGGACGATGCCGTGTAACAAAAAGCAGAAGGTATATAAATGCAATGTGGGGTGAAATGATTTATGCCATTTGTACTTTACTTTATTTAGTTCTTCAGAGGTCGCACTCAAATCTTTGTCCAGGTAAGCTATATTAAATTCCATCCGCAATAGCTCTGTTCATTTTCAAAATCAAACTCATAAAAGCATCATATAAGCAATAACCGTAGAGAGCCCTCGTAGAAATTTACATATTAATCCAATGTTAAAAATCCTCCTCTATTAAAGTGTTTACTGGCTAAAATAAAACTGAAAATGCTTCATGACAAAATTAATCTGTCCTCTGCCAAGACTTTGTTCTGAGGAAGCTGCATTTCTATAAGCATAAATTCACAGTGTCCCCTGCATGGGAAGCTGTGACACCTCTGGTGTAAAGAAACATGTCCCAGACTCCAACAGTCACTCTCTATCCTGGTGCTGGCTGTCGTTGCCAGGAGACAAGAAAACTATCTCCTGCTGTAGATAGAGTCACTTATACTTCCTTCACATCAAGTTTGAGTTACAAATCAGCAGGAGGGAGACACTGAATTTAGCCTGGGAGATAAAAACAAAGATAAATAACACACAACAGTTCTCTGAGGAGATATTTCCAGGCCACAGTTGGTTAGTCACAAGCAATATTATCAATGCTATTCTTAACTAGAAGCAATATACCATCATTAACTTCATGAACAAATCCAAATATTACTATGAACAACATAGTGTTTCTCTAACAACTGAATGTGACAATAGCAGTGGACATGAGAGAATGGTTAAATAAAGTTTATAGAAATAGAAAAAAAAACTTTGATTTCAGTAATATGATACTCTTCCACCTCACTCTAAAGTACGCTACATCTTTATCTAGAAAAGTACTCTTTCATTTGATGTCATGTATATTTTATGAAGCAGAAAAAAAAATCTAATAAGCAAGCAAACAAAAAAGAACAAACTAGAAGTACAGAAGTAGGCTGTTATAACCACAAATGATAACCATCAAAACAGACACAAACGCAAATTTATAAAGAGGAAATAATTAACTAATAACTGAGAGGGAAGCTAGCCTGGCTCTACACAAAGAAAACAAAATCCATACAGACAGTATTTTCTGTAGTATCATCACAGTTCTGTGACAAGAAGAGTAGGAATCTGCAACTCAAACATCAGTATGGATCCTGGGGTGTATGACTGAGAAATCTCAACTTAAATAATAATGGCAGATACAAAAGACAAGCTATTCATTTTCAATAATGTCTAGTCAGAAACATTGCATCTTATATCAATTATTTGTAAGCTCATACAGGATCATATAGGATATTAAAAGAGCACAATGCACATATTGCTGCTATGAATTAAAGCTTCTGCACACAGCGAAACAGGTGTGCTACAACTATTAGTTTTCAGTGGTGTTAACTGGTTAGCTGGGGATAACCAGCAGAGCATAAGGATATTGACTGTAGGTCAGAGTCCAATGGCCTGAGAGCAGAAGTCCAGCGCCCACCTGGGGTTAAGATGGTCAGACCCCATGTGCCTCTGTGCTGTGTAAATAATCCAATTATAGCTGCTCAGCATCAGATTGATGTGAAACTGATTCATTCATCATGTGAACTGACAGGCGAGGCTCAGCGGCTGCATCCTGCTACTACCTACTTCGCCCCTTTCTCCTTCTCTCTCCACAAACACACCCACAATGTTTCTGACAAGTCAGGAGGACAATCTGAGGGGCCCATCTGCTGCTCCTGCTTGATAATGACTGACTGACCAAACCAAGGTTTGAAGAAGACCACTGCTAGTAGCCAGAAAGAAGAATCTGTCATTCTGGTAATAAATTGAGACCTTGTCTGCAAATTAACTATGACCATTTGAATTTCACCATTTTGAGGCTATTGCAGCTGTTATTGGGGCTGTGAGATCAAAAATATCCAAATTCTAGCCTATGATGTTTCTAACCAATAATGACAGGGGACAAAAGTCAAAATCAATAATTTGAGCGTCACCAGGTCAGAGTGTTTTGTGATTAATAAAGTAAACTAATGCATGGCGCTCTTCTCGCACATTTACATGTTTGGCTAGAAGAGAATCAGTGTGTGACTGACAGTGACTGTCAGTGACTGAAAGTTGAAATTGCTACTATACTGTCAGTGTTTGATACTGACAGCTATACTCACTGTAAATAACCCTTTCTGTTTTGCATATTACAGTACAGCGGAGTGTTAGCTAGACTTACAATGGGCAATACTAAACCTTATTCATGATTTTGCACACAGAAACATTTAGACTGCCGACTTGTACTCTAGTACTACTATTTTTAGGGGTTTGACTTGAATTCACTTTATGACTTGATGAGGTGTTAAACCTGCAGTGTGGAACTTCTGTCTCCCTCTTCTGTCAGTGAGAGTAGTTACAAAATCATTGTTGATGGGCTAATAATTCCATAGGCTCCTTCATACTCCTAATTGCTGTAGCCTTCGTTGTCACTACAATTGCAAGTTGAATTGAAGTAATAAGTTTAATCAGCATTGTGTGAACTGTGTGTTTGGCAAGGGCTTGTAACAAACATTCATTTATATGTAAAAGTCCAGCACTACAGGCTTAACTTCCATGAGCATTGGAGAGGCAAATCTTTTCAGTGCCATCAATAGTCTTATAGTCTTGGGGTCTCATATAATTGTGAATGTAAAATGGAACATGATTGACAGCCAGACTGGTTCAGTGTCCATTGTTACGTGGGAGTTGTACCCGACTGTGATGATGAAGAAGGGGCCTTGAGGTGAATCTCTCAATTTATCAGTTGATTTATGGTCCAAACCTTACCCATGGTCATGACCTTTTGGTAGTGACCCATAAGAATGAGATTGCGAAGCTTCCTGGGTGTCTGACGTAGAGATAAAATGAGTGGCTCATATATCCAGAAGGAGCTCTAAATATGAGCACTGCTCCTTCGTGTTAAAAGCTTGAATGGATATAACTAGATGAAGAGTTTTAAAGGCTTGTCATACTGTGGTGAAATACATGAAGAAGGTCTGCACACTGAAGCTCCCTTGAAGTGCAACATCTGAAGTCTGAAGAAGAGCATGAGCTTGAAACGTCACTTGGGTTTGTGCTAAATAAATTGCACTTCAAGGGAGCTTCAGTGTGCGGACCTTCTTCATGTTTTTTCACATGTTTAACTCATATTGGTCCAGCACCTGCATTAATACGGCCCTTTGATGTGCGTGATCTCTGTTTACAGTTCTTACTTGTCAGACTGTGGTTAAACTTGTGTCAAATCTTAATGACACAATGGCAACCCATTTTATTAGATGTTGTATGGGCTGGCGCATTTTCATTGAGGCATGGTGACAAAACAATTGCATATTTTATGAAAATGTTAACTTCTTTGAAGAGAGAGGTGGGCCTGTTCTGCCTTCTGAGATCTGGTTAGCTGTGCACAACTGCCACTAAAAGAAGTAATCTGCTCAGTACAACTCAGTTTTTATTATTTTTCCCAGGCAGACGCCTGTAGCCTCTCAAACAGCTGTGTCTGGCATTGTGGGGTACCACACTAAACTCGTTATAACACCCTGAAACAACCAACAACAAAAGCACTCTGATATACATAATTATAATCAAGTTTGACAACAATGTCAAATAAAGGAGCCTGAATAAATCAGGATCCAGTGGTCTGCATCCACTGGGGCTGCTCCAAGACAAGCTGCAGGGCTGTCGAGGGGCTTAAATGAGCCCAACAGGGCTGGTGAAAAAGGAATGTTTGGTTAGTGACACTGGCTTCGTCAGAGGGACTTCTGCATTACATTCAAGTCCCTTACACACACATACAAGAGTATCTGCTGTGGGATTGGAGCGTGTAATGCGAGCCAAAATAAAGAGGCGCTTAAAGTGTGGCCCCAGCACCTACAAAGGCTTCCTCAGTGTGGCGTCTAATAGGGTGACCGTGTAACCCCTCTACCCCAGCCCAACCCCACATCTGTGTTATTAATGTAACAAGGCATTGCATGGACTGTGACTTGGCCTCACTCTGTCTAACACATATTTAACCCAACCAAATCCTTCTCAACAGATAAACTGCACACAAAATAATTTCACAAAAAAGACCAAACCATCCATCATGACACATGATCTTGTTGTATTCAAACCTCCAAGTGTAAGTGAATGTTTTTCGCACAAAAGAACACTGAGGACATTAAGTTGTATCTCTGCCATGCAATAAGTGACACGCCATTGTCCTGTGGCTGTTAAAGTGCTATCCTGCCTCTTTTTTGTTTTTTTATTGTTTGTCATCTTTCTGGAGCTGACATCAACCTCATGGTGCTGTAAATCATGTCACTTAAAGTGCCAATTGAAACAGGCTGGTGTATGGCGTGATTGTTGCAGTGAAGGGAGGAGAAAGGAATAAGGGCAATGAGACCTGTGGATTCTCAAAGATATCTCTTCCCAATGCCTCATGGACCATTAACTGCCTATCAAAGACCCAACAGGCTCCCCCCACTGATCTGCTATCAGTGTAATGGGGAGACATTCAATCACACACAATTTTCTGAACAAACTGGCCAACATTTTAAATTTCAAGGGTTTAGTGTTAAGTTTCTTGTGAAATATGCATGTGTAATTAATGCAACAAATATTTACATTTTTATTTTACATTTACACATTTTATTTCTACAATTCCTCTATTTTTTATTTGATTTGTCATAAGGTCAAAGTAAAAGCACCATTAATGGGGAAACAGAGGTGGGAATATGTCCTGTATTTATCAAATTCCAGGTGGGCCTGGTGTTGATTTGTTGGAACACTAATGTGACTATCAGCTGTTGTGTGTGGTACAAAAAGTCTCATAAATTGTATTTGCCATTCTCAGGACCAGAAGAAGAGGAAAAAGCAGCCCACTGCTAGATCCTGTATACCACATTTTATATAATTACCATGTTTATTGGATTTTTATTTTCACAGTGACAAAGGAGCCATCTGCCTACAGCCGCTCTCCATTTGAGCTCTAACATCAGCTGTGAAACGCACTGGGAATGGATCAAAGCTCTCTGACTCCCCCCACCAAGCTCCAGCTCAGTATGCCCTATCCAAGCCCAGCTATACAACCATTATGTATATTTCTTCCCTTTTGTTCACAAATTATTTGGTTCAGGGTGGAAAATTATCCCCAAATATTTGCCAACTTTTATTTTACATTGCAATTCATGTTTTCAGTGTGTTTTGTGAGCCACAAAAACACTGAACATCCAGAACAAGATTGAATTGTAACTTAGAAAACAATTTCTCCACAAAAATACACTGTTTTTCAAGATACTTGGTTTGCCTCCTCAATGATAGATAAATAACAGACCACCTGGGCCTCAGAAACCAGATCACCTATTTGGTACAAATATAGCTTTGGGTGAGTAAGGAATGATGATAGATTTTTTCTGATGCATTGTTTACCCAGTAGGTAGTATGGCACCTTATCAATTGTTCCATTACCTCACATGCAATGATGTGGATAACAGTATTTTAACACTCATTTCTGCTTCGGTCTTTCTGGGAGACACGTCCAACAAGGAACACAAAATCAATGATAAGAACACTTCAAAGTTTGATCAAGAGATGTCAGGTAACCTTAGCCAAATTGAAGTTGTTCTAAGCATTTGTTTTATCCCACTCAGAGCCCCAGTTGGGTGGAGTTAAACACATTTGAGCAATTCAGAGAGTGTCCAGTACGTTATGAACCAAATTGGGTACGAAGTCGACTTTTAAATGTCTACTTGAAGTTTAACATTTTAATCAGAAACTTAATTGTTCTGACATCAAGTTATTCATTATAAAGCTTTGGTCTTGAGAAAAATACATGAATTCCTGATTGGTGGGAAGAAAAAGAGGAAACAAAAATATTGCAAACAGTATTTTACATGCCAAGTATTAACCATTACATGTTATTACAAAGCACGAATACCACTTCCCGTGTCCCAACTGTGTCACTGTGGTGCCCCTTGACGCAGAGAGGCCTGTTAAAAGACGCTCCACTGGGAACGAGGAAAGTGGACAGACTGCCTCTTTCCCTCCCTTACTGGGATCGTATTTCTGAGGGTTATCAAGCGGCTCATTTAAATGAGGGCTGGTCACAGCAGGAACCAGCTGAACAAAGTTACTATTACCAGTGCCTCTCCTGTGCTGCTCTCACTCTCCCCTAATTGGGTTTGACTGCATTTGTTTAAATCCACAGTGTAAGAAAGAGAAAGGAGGGTGGAGGTGTTGCAGTGAAACTGAAGTGTGTCAGTTTGCCCAGACATGGTAGCATTTTAGAAAAAAGGACAACCACTCCCTGGGCTTATTAAACTAAGGTTGTGGGTATGACGTTTGGTGGGTCACAGAGCAGGACTAGTCAGTCATTGACTGAAACAAGCCAATCCTGGTCTCTGCGTGCACATGCACAATCACCTCTGGTGGTCCCAGCTAATTTCCTCAGTCAGCGGGAGCACTGACACACTGTGTACGTTGGTGTATGGACACCCACATAGGCATGTAACACATGAACATGTACACAAACACTCCTAATCCATAACCACTCCCACAGTTACCAAGCCACTTGTTCATTGCTGAGCTCCAAGGTACATGTGGCCTGTGCCACATGTACATTTTGACTGCAGTCAAGAGAAATTTAGAGGGCATTAAAAGTTCAATATGTTTGAATCAGCAGCTTTTCCCCCCAAAGGACAACACTGACCCTTTCACATATACTAAAACTAAGGTCCTACAATTCAACACAGTTAACCTCTCTGACACACTGCAAAGTCAGATGATGCTGACTATCAAGCAATAGCATTCTGAGCTAATCGGGGACATTGGGGACACAAATGCTGTTTAAATGTCAGCCATCCGTAGTTCCCAGTTCACATAAACAAAGACAAATGATAACTTTAATGGCCCGCTACTTTTTCAAGCATGTTTTTTCCCCTCTTGACCACACTTTGCCTCGCATCATGCTAAAAAGGGATTCCTTGTAAATTTTATTGCAGCAGTGTCAAAAAGACTCCCATCGAAGAAGCAGTAAATATTCTAACAACGTCTAGATGCAAGGCCACTCCTGCTGGCTCCAGGCACTGAATTAGGCCGGCCTGTTTCTAGTTAAACAGTCATTAAAGAGATCTTACAGCCACAGCAAATGGTTTCCTGTCCTGAGTGCTTAACTCCTGTAGTAGGAAATGTCCTAGGCCGTAAAGGGTGAAGCAAACTTCCTGAACATTTTTTAAAGTTACCGCAGAGGGCATGCGGCGTGTTCCGACCATTCAGTGTGGCCAATCAAACAGGACCCTGCTTGACCCTAACATGGCACTGACCGTTTAAACAGGTGGTGTCCATTTATTGGACCAGTGTTGTGTGTAATATGGGAATGACAGGCTTATTCACTCACCGGGAAAATACTCAACCTGGTATGAAAAGAATAACACTGAGAAAGAGGAAGAATAAACAATGGAAGCTTCATTGCTGAGAAAATATCATTCATCAAAAGCAGAGATTGACTTTTTTTTTTTAAGGGTTTTGTCTTCCGAGTTGTATTGTTTGATTTAGGGCACAAAGCATGTTGGCATCGAAATTTCACAAAAAGCTTTAATACTTAGAGCATGAGCTAGTAAATAGAAAACAATATTTATGTATATTTAGGATTGTATCCATTTTTAACACGTTTTATATACAAAAAGAACTACTTGCTTGGAGAAATCTACCTCCCCTCCAGCAGCCAGTTTGTGGGCTGCATGATCACTCCCAAGACAGTAAAGGTGTTGAGACCTGAGAGGCAGAGCACCTGCTGACTCCACTCTACAGGTGACTCTCTAGTTCTTTGACCTCACAAAAACAAAAACCCTGGGTTTCCTGTTCCCACCGCACACTGTCTGGCCTTCAAATAGAGGAAAACCTGACCTGGCAGACAGCGTACATCATCTATTAGTCATGTGGAAGCACATTCAGCTTAGCTGGATGTATAATGCAGCACAAAGGTAGAGTTTATGGCGCTTTAATTTGTTGGGCCATGCATATGTCTCCATGCCTGAGGCACAGACCAGAGACAAAGAGGGAAAATATTATATTACAGTATCAGGAGGATGGGTGACTAATATCCCGGGAGATGATTACTTACATGAATGTTTTGAATCAATGCACTCAAGAGTCGATAAATGTACTGTAAATGTCAAGTTAATAGCTGGCTGCTATGGGCATATGAGTTTTAAAAGGAAAAGATGAACAATGCCTGTGTTGTAGAGGAGGTGGGGTTATTGGCAGGTCAGATTCCTTGAGTCCATTAGCAATCCTTATAAAGTGTTTGAGACAAGTTGCTTCAGAGAGATGAAGAGTATAAATGTGTGTATGCCGATTGTCTGAAGGCTCAAAATAAAAAGCTGATTCACAAAAAAGTACTCCAAGAGGCTAAATCAAAGACCAAAGATACTTGGTATAAACTAAATGAATGACATACGTGACAGAAAGTGTAATCAGTGTATGACTGTAATTAAACATAAACCGTCATATTCACATGCCAAATATGTCCATGCACACATACAAACACGTACATGAACACATGCAGTGGGAGTAGTGCTGCTCTGTTTTCTGCATTGTGTCAATAGAGGCAGATATGTAACTCCAGAGCAGCGCGTTGGTAATGATGCTGTCCAGTCATTAATCACTGGCTCTAGCGAAAACAGAGAGTTCACTCATGGCAGAATCGGCCTGGCCCTGGGACGGAGATTAGAGGACTAATGAAAGCAAAACAAAGCTGGACATGTGAAATTTATTGGCACATTTATAAAAGCAGACCCAGAAGGACACTGCCACCAATAATCATTTCAGAATCCCAGTCAAGTGCCGTTTCCTCGGCCAGACACAATCTGGAGAGGGGATATTTGTGGAGTGGCTGAACAAACACAGATTTGCTGGTATCTCCATCTTTCCCAGCAGCTAGAAAGGCAGGGGGAAGGCAGGTCGCTGGTGTGCTGTGCTGATGCCCCGCCTCACTCCAGTTGACTTCTGGGAACAACACTCTCTGTCCTCCTGGCTCCTCCTATAAGTATGAGGCAGTTCACTGTCTGCCACCTCCTAGCTTCTTCCTCTTTGTGCCTTGAATCCTATTGGCCGCCGATAGACACTCACAAAGAGGTGGGACTTTAGATTCCCATCCAACCCACATATTTTTCTACAATGCCAAACCAAACACACTCCATTTCTCTGGTCACTTATAATGTTGTGAAGCGTTTTTACTCCAAAGTATGAATATTGTCACCATCGCTTGTATGACCTAATGTCAGGCATAAAACATATGTAAAAAAACATTTGTGTTCATGCTGATTTTACCTTAAATTTCAGCACGAATTACATTTATTTCACCAAAATCACATTTCAGAAAATCCTTGATATTAGTAAAGCTCTGTTGACCTTGCAAAATAAAATGCTAATTTCTGTCCTTCAGTGGCATGTTATTATAAATCTGTTCAAAACAGAGGGCATGAGTCAAGATAGAAATGAAGATATTTGGCCTAATGACAAGCTGCCTAATGTGTACCACATGTAGCAGGCTCGGAGAAAAAGGAAATGGTACTCAAAATAACCATTGTTCTAATTCAGAGCCAATCTGGAGATAATGACACCAAACATCAATAGCAGACAGTCGATTTACGGATAACATCTTTTTTTTTCCTTTGCATTGAGCTGTTATCATCAGCCTGGGGATTAAGCATTTTGACGTCGAGGTTATGACCTTGATGCTGTGATCGTTTATGATTTTAGTCCTTGAAAGCGTGCCTAAAAATCTATATGTCTAATTAAATCACAAGAACTGCACAAAAGACAGCGGGTGCAAACAGGTGAGTTAAAACTATATGCGCAGAGTGCACCATGGCTACCTTTTGACTCAGTAGATGAATGTATGGCGAATGAAGAGTAGTGCCTGCACAAAGCAATTCAGTCATAATTCTGCCAACATTTTGATCTGATGTGTTTTCACTGTCTCTGTGTGAGACCAGAGATCGGACTAGTATCCAGGTTTGAACTTTCTATCTGTGACATACACAGTTCATTACTTACCTGCTGGATGGTGTGATTCATTTGTTCTCTGTGGTCGTCTTTAGTTGATGGTCAGTTGCTACGCCTGTATTTGTTTCACTCCATACATTGAGCAATTCTCCATGGTTACCACTAATTAAGGATGATTCCTACTTGTGCCCTTTGCCCTTGGAAATTTGCCTTTTTCATTCCCATTCTCCTTGTGTTGTAATGCTACACCACTCCTCTGAGCACAGTTTAAATTATTCACCTCTCTAAAACAGACCCCTGGGTGCAAAGCCTGACTGACCTCTAACCTACACGATTTGGGTCCTTTGGCATAGAAATCTATATTTTTCTATTTGTGGAATTCCAGACATTCAGGAGAAGGTGAAGTGGCAGTGAATGTGAACATAAGACCTGTCTGTCACCATGAAGAGCCCCATGCTGTCTATGAATGCCTCACTCATTTACTGTGGATTGAGACTGACAGAATTAAGGCAAAATTCTCATGATAAAGTACAACCACTATTTAAATGTGTTTACATGCTGTGTTTTTGTAGTTTGGTAATTTCAATATGTTCAGGTGAGAGGGCATGAAAATAATCATTTTCATGGAAAACTGGAGATGGCAGTGGTTAAAGCCCCAAAACACAACAACTAAGGCCAGGCTGCAAAGGAAACAAAGATGACTAAGAGGTTAGGAGGATTTCTCTAATCCAGCTAGCAGAGATGTAAACCAATGAACTAAAGAAAACAAGTGAAGCGTATGCTAAAGGACAATACAAGGCAAGTCTGGGATGTTGTAGGCCAGTTCTCATGGTCACACAATTAGGACTGTTGAGAGTTTGCTCAGCAAGTCTGTGAGTCCTACAGAGGTAAAAACCAATGTGGCACTTATGTTTTTGTCTATTACCCTCGCCAAAAAGTATGTTTTGGTCCTGTTTGTTTGTTTGTTTGTTATTGTGCAAAATATTTTTAAAATTTGTTTGAAATTGTTTTTAATTTCAAGGACAAAGACAAAGACTCTATTTTCTATATGCGAATTGCACAATTCAAAACATTTTCCATTGTTGAAATTTAGAGGAATGTGCAGCCTTCATGGCCATATGCACTCTTTGAGTAGCCTACATTTGTTTGTTTTCCAAAAGGAAGATTGTCCAAATAAGTTTATTATGCCTTTTACCTTTTGCATTGTGTCAATGAACCACAGTTTTTCATAAGTGCTTCACAATAAGAGTTAGATTTTAATCTTTTTATTTATTTTCCTTTACAGAGTAACATGACTAAGAGTCTTTAGTCATGCTAGCACCTCTGTGAGGCTATACATTGCCACAGCAAGGCCATCTAAGTTTAGCGTTTTAGCTAACATTTTATATTTTGCACCAAAAATTGCAGCTGAAGCTGATGGGAGTGTCATTAATTTTGCAGGTATTTAGCATTGACTGTATATTAGGCAGACATAATGGCAATAAACAATAATATTGCCATTTTAAGACCATTTTTTTGCCACTGATATAATGATAATATAATAGCAAAAATAATGCCACTAATAATTAAACCACCGTAGTCTAGAGTAACTTTATCTTCACCTGTTGCTGCACTCTCTGTGTGAAGAAGCTGCCTGAAAGTGCCGGGTGCAGCAGCAATTGTTGCCACAGAGACACACAGAGAGCAGGGGAGAGGAAAGAAGCAGCGGGACTAGCTAAAATTTTCATTCCCATTAGTGTGGATACCCGACCCGAGCCAGAAGGGACCCGTCGGGCTGGGTTCGGATAAGAATGTAGATGTCATGTTCGGGTTTGGCTCGGGTTCGGGCTACTTGACATGCTGCTGTGTTGTGCTACGGCCTATTCAGTGCTGGAGTCTGTTATTTACGTGAAAACGCATGAAGGCAACACAGGCTATTTGTTACATTCAGGCAGGCCGCGGTAAATATTCAGCCTAAACTAGGGACAATGGAGGACGTCAAACAAAACTTGTCATAAGGAAAGTTTAAAACTGCCAAAAACCATGCAGGAAAGTCGATGGTATGGAGGCATTTCGAATTAGTCATCAAAGCGGATAATAACGGAGCAGTTGGTTTTGTGATGTGTAAAACGTGTGCTGTGCGTGCGGCGTGTGTGTGTACGTAGCAGCAGCCATTTTTACACTGTCCATGTGTAATCAGAGTAAACAGACAAGCTGTATCTAAGATAACAATGACTGCATGTCAGGTAACAAAGTGCGTCGGGCTCGGACCAGGCTCGGTTACTACTGTCTCGAGCCAAAATATCTTGATTGCCCTGTGGTGGCTGGCTGCAGTATAGGCCATGAGCCCTGCCCTTTCCATGTTACCAGATGGGACATGAGCTAAACTAGAAACAAAAAGTACACGTCACATAAATTTTTCCCAAAGATAGTTTCTGTCATTTTAGGTAGTTCTTATGTTGTTCAATTTTTTTGATAAATTTGGTTTTACTTAGTTATTTGATGCTATATAAAGAGTTGTACAATGGGCTGGAAACACTGGTGTACTTCTATTTGACAAAAAAAAACACTGTGCAAAAAAAATGATTAAATTAATTGGATGTAACACCCCTGAGAGAAAGATAATTCTCCCAAGACCAAACAAGTAGGCTTAAAGGTCACTGCGGTACACATGATTGTGTCAGTGTGTGAGCTCATATGTGGATGTCTGAGCACTATTTGGTGCTTGGCGGTGCAGAGGCTTTGAAATGCAGCAGGGTGCCACCGCTGACACGGAGACACTTCAGCTCTAATCCCTTTTGAACCAGCCCAGGCACTAACATGGGACCATATGTTTGGGAGAGCACAAGCGCTCTCCTGCGATATGCTAAGGGGGAGAGAGATGAAAACATTTTGCCAGCCGCTCTTCCCCCTGCAATCAGATCAGTCATCAAGTCATCCTGTGAGCATAAATGAGGGATCTCCAAAGGGAGAGAAAAAACAAACAAAACAAAACGGAAAACAAACACTTGCACTCACAGCACAATAAGCACCACTCTCCCCGGGAGAGGAGGGAAAAGTAAATTACATAAAGCAGACATATGTCATTCTGATTCCACTCAAATTGTGGATTACTGCTTTGATTAATCACTCTTTAATCTGAGCACTGAATTTATATGCGCTCCATCTCAGAGAAATAAGCTTATTCCTCTCTAGCAAAGGGCCGTGATTATTTCTTTCTTCTCCCTGAGCTATTTTTCATTGCCTGAGGATTGCAACTCAATTATCTTTGTGTCAGACGATTATCTCTGGGTTTAATTTAATCTTCATTACGCCGCAGTCATATTTCAATTACACATGCTATCATAGTGTTAACACATACTGTACTTAAACCTGTTATTTCTTCAGTTAATATTGTGCTAAGAGCTACCGTGGAGGGTAACAGATGTCATAATTATGCACTTACTAAACATATTTCACACTTAACTGTGCTGGCGGTATGTAAAGACCTTTGTACGCAGCAGTATTAATCTAATGGCAATATGCTTTAGTTTCGATCTATAATACTGCCACAATCTGCTTGGGTCTCTACTTAAGTACGACACACAGAAAAAAGTAAAATCCAGCCGGGTGAATGAGGTTCAAGCATTACTAGATTACTCATCATCACATAATACCTCAATGCTGGGATGAATTTCTCTGTAACAGTCTAAACCACGATCCTGGCTCTAAGTAACGGGAATATGACACACACATTTCCACGTGTAAGCCTGTCAGATGTATATCCTGTTCCATAGATATGATGAACAGGAGTTTTAGTGCGCTGATAATTATGTCGGGTGTATGACATAGTTTTTGCCAAAGCTTTTCTGTCACCTTGTTATTTTTAGTGATTCACTGTGAACTCTGCTGAGTTTAAGAGAAAGGAGAGTCACAGCGTGTAGTGTGCCAGAAACGGTCAAGCAACGCAGGGCAGTTTTATTGCAAAGGATTACTGGGTTTTGTACAGGATTTACCCGCCTGTTTAGACAAGGTCAAATGCTCCTGTCACAAAGTGCACTAGGGTTTTGAGCCATTTTTGGGGCTCTACCAAGTAACCTACACATCACCAGACCCATACCACACCTCTTGGTATGGATGATATTTTGGGAAGTTTGACTTCAATCCTAAAAAATAGGGTAAATAATAATCATAAAATAATCATCATTTTAATTGGAACTTCAAAAACCTGCCATCCAACACAGCACTGTCAGTATGCAGCATGAAACATGATATGTGGGGATGATCTGTGTAGTATTAGGATTGTTATGATGTTTCTGAAATGTACATTTTATAAAAATATTTCTGGGTTCCTCACAAATGTGACATTGGAAAAATATGCAAGTCAAAATAAGGAAGAGGTTGAAGAGCTTGTTTTAAGAGTGTGTGTGTGTGTGTGTGTGTGGGTGTGTGTGTGTGTGTGTGTGTGTGTGTGTGTGCGCGCGCTCGCGTTTTTTTTAACTACAGGGGA
>JBBPCS010000130.1:4664174-4680944 GCA_037974645.1 Hollardia meadi
GTGTGTGTGTGTGTGTGTGTGTGTGTGTGTGTGTGTGTGTGTGTGTGTGTGTGTGTGTGTGAGTGTGTGTGTGTGTGAGTGAATGTTTCTCCTATGGTTTTCTATTCCAGTTAAGTGTATTTTTAAAGTACACCAAGGATTAACTCATAAACATTTATAATCTTTCTAGATAAGTTTTGTTTATGTCAAAATTATTATATTATTGCTCCTTGAACTAATTCCACGTCCCTCTCCTCAAGGTCTTTTTTTTATCTTGGAAAAACAACCTCCATCCAAGTTCCTGCATGGTATTATTTATAATAAACACTGTTATCACAGCAGTTGGATGTGTAGTAACTCTTATCTACTCTTACAGCATAAACCCCAGGTTTTTTCCCCCAACAATATTTAGATAAAAAAAACAAGGAAATAATTGAAATGTTAGACAACTACAATTAGTGTTGGATCTGTTATTCAGAGATGGATTATTGACAAAATCTGCTTTTTGTGCACTTGATCTCCTCACAGATTATCCACGTATTTTCCTCCAAAGGATAAGAAAGCCTAATCTCTCAATAACACTGCTGCAAAGGAATACTGTCTGTATCAATGTCACATATAGCCCTGTAATAAGTAACTATGGAAAAAAAACATTTAAATATGACAGGGATCTTTTCCTTACTTCCTTTACCTGCTCTTCTCTGATTATTTTTTTTTTTTACAAACTCTCCACATGGAGAGTTATGGAAATGTACCACTACTCCAAAGTACTTAGAAAAGTTTAACTATCTGGTCTTTAGCTGCAATCAAGAAAAGCCAGCCAAGTATGTCTCCACATCTAACCCAGCATGATAATGCACTAACCTTGTTGCCAGTTCAATGAATCCAGACAGTGGCTGCCTGAGTTTCCTCCCTCTAAGAAGAGAGAATAGATTACCAATAGCTCAGGCAGGGAGGCAAACAAACATACAAATAAGCTGCACTCAGTCGGAGAACGCCTTGCAATTAAAGCAAAATGCCTGTGATGCCCACCAGATAGGAAATGTGTGGGACATGAACCAAATGTGCAGAACAGACCTGCCAACCAGCCCACGTTGAGCGGAAGAACTCCAGGGCAGACTGTCAGACATGTAGGAAACATGAAAAGGAAGAAAGCAAGAAAGCAAACATAAAATCTTGAATTAGTTAAATCAGAAACAAAGGATGCTGTGAAGGTCTTAATGAAATTATTATAGAAATATTATCAGATAAATCTATGGATAAACCTGGATGGAGTATTAGCCATGCTCTGAGTGGGGGAATTATCAAAAGCAAAGGAAAACCAAGACACTCATGTTCCTCCTTGGAAATCACCACCTTTGATTGATGCCCTGAAACAAAGTTCTCCAGCTAATGGATGCTGTGTGGGGTTCTAAGTGAATCTGGGAAGTATTTGAAGTTGAGCTTGATAATCTCTGCAATCTCAAAGGGATATCCTGGCGACTAATTTTTTTAGAATCAACAGTAATATGAATAATATGCGTGAGAAGCCCGGGGACATTGGCTGCTCCACTCTGAACATTGTGTGCACGCCAACAGTGAGCGAAACACCCACACGTACGCATGCACACACACACACACACATGCAGGTTTGTGGTTATGAAAAAATAGAGCTATTTGCTGTAGTTGATATTCACCAGAGCTCGGGTGAGTTAGGGAATGACTGGATAGGAGACAAGGGTGAGCATTGGAGGAACGGATCTTATTTTCAGACTTGAACATTTTTTGAATCAGTGCTTGCATGTATGAGCACTGGAGTAACATACATGTTTTGTTCATGTGTATTTGTTTGGATGTGTCTTTGTGTTTGTGTATGTTCATATAAGACTGTACGCACAGTCCCAAAGGAGGGGATAGAGAGGTGGGGGAGTAGGTGAGAGGAGGAGGGTAAGGAGCAGAGGCAATCAGGGATTATTGTTACTGACAGAGCTGCACCTTGATGGGCTATGCGCTGCATTGTTTGTCACCTAACCAACCTCAATCAATCAATCATCTCCCTCAGCCTGCATCACCAATCAATCAGCTCGGCGCTACGCCCACCTAGGGCCTTCCTATAACCTGCTCCCTGGTTCAGGTTACACCAGCCAATCAAGTGTCACAGCAACATGTAAGACCCATATCAGAACACGTAGGACAAGACTCAATATTAAAGGAATGGCTGTTAAATGTTAATGTACTCTTGCTAAAAACTAATTTGAAGGAATGCTTTATATTCATGTAATTTTTTGTTTCGTGACAAATGAATAATGCAGAGACAGGTGGACCACAGCAGGTAATTATCCACACTGATGCGTAGTGATCAGAATTACACTTATTGAGCAATGTTGTGGTAAAGTAACGTTTAATGCTTGCATGCTGTTTGCAAAATGTCTTCGGCTTGTTCGTCTGTTGCATCTTACATGCATTTTTGGTGCATATTTGCTTGTTAATTCCTAACACATGTCCTGTAGCTCTGAGGCATAATTCAAACAAACGTCTCTGGAAATTCTTAGGAAATGGCTCTAAGTCAAAGATGTGTCCGATGTACTCAGGTAAGTTTCACCTCGAATGTGCTTTACGGCACCTCACTAAAAAATTTAAATCAATGTTACACATTTAATGATTAACACTTCTAGCAAGTGATTTTGAGACAGTGGTTGGCTTATTGGCAAAGGAGCTGTTATATATTTAATAGTTTTGAAATAATATCCGTCAGGATTTAAAGCAGGTTACCTACTGTAGGCTGCAACAATATTCTTAAAAATAAGGCATTTAGAAATGCAAACGTTCAGAAATAAAAACAATTTGGTGAAAACAAAATTTTTCATTTTAATGTGAAGTTTAATAACATTCAGATAATCCTAAACACAAGCTAAATCATGTGTGTAAAAAGAGCATGCTATTCTTTAATCTGTATTTACTCATTTAACTTTATGAATTATAAAGCATTGCAAAATGTAATTCTTCATATGATTTCTGTCCATAATGGGTGTAAATGTAGCTCTGTCTATCGATCTCCTTCATGTCGTGTGGAGGGTGTGTTTCATCTGATGAGGATTGTCTCCCTCCCAAAGCCCCAACTGGGGCTGATGTTTCTTTTTTCAGCACATTAGGTTGCAGCCTTAGGGGTGCTTTGACCAGTGGATCAATGGCTCTTGCACTCTTGTCACCATTCATTTGGAGTGAGCGAGCGCTGGCTCCAGTCCCCGTCTGCCGCTGGCCCTCCTTTCACCTGGCCTCTTCTCTCTCCCTGAGCTCCCCTGACAGCTGGCTGCCACAACCAGCAGCAGACAGACGACAAGTCCTTGGGCTCCACAAGCCTGCACGCCCTCCACAAACATACACATCTCTGCGGTGAGTGGCTATGATGCATCTGGATCCTGACGCCATGCGCCCACACTTTTTTTTCGCTCACACTCACACTTCCCCTCGACTGTTTCTCCACCCCCTTCTACCCGTCTGTCTCAGCCGCTCTCACTTTCTGTCTGGGTTTTTCAGCCTCTTGCTCCGGTCTCTGGAGTCAGGAAGGAGCAGATCATCTATTTGGAGGGGAACCAGCTGTAGGCCAGAGAGGCTCCAACGTCAGCTACCACCCGTGATCCAACATGTAACCACTTCTGTTGTGTGGTATTTTGGGTACATCAGGAAACACAAACGCAAAATCCTTTAAGAGTATCAAATAAAAGAGGAAAATATGTTCAGGATTTGTCTATCTGTATGATCAAATATGATGTCAATGTAGTTAGAATGCAAAATTAAGTTTTTAACTTCTGGTATGTGAAACCAAACCAGATCAAACTGCTTTTACTGCAACATTAAAACTGTTTACTATTCAGGAACAACAAGCGCTTCTAAATATCCCCACTAGTTATTGTGCCCTTGTGCTGCGGAACATATTGCACTGTATGTAAAAATGAACAAACATCGGCTGGGCGTCAGCCATCGACGAGGAGGCTTGTTTTATCGCCTGTACTTTATTACAGTTTGCCATCTGCACGGAGGTATGTTAATAGCTAGCTGCGACTATTTACACATATGAAAAAGTACATCCATCTGCCATGTTCCGCCAATCTCGCATGAATCAGTCCCGCCTTCCCCGTCGAACAACTGCTGTTTATTCACAAGGTGACAGGCAGCACCAAAGCCTGGCGACACCTGCACCTTACATCCTGCCGTCTGACATATGTGAACTTCACACGGAAACATCTCACATCTCACCTTGCCATGTCACACCCTCCCCATTACCCACCCTCTCCATCACCATGCATGTTTCTCAAGGTTACAATACACAATATGCTTTGGCCCCCTTGACATTTGTGTTTGCCACTTGCTTGTGAGAGGATTCATATGGAGAGGCACTTCTGTCAATTAAGCAAGAACTTATCAATTCCAATCAGTCAAAAAGGGATTATGAGGTTAATTACTTATATAGTCATTTAGGTTAATACCCTCGCCAGGACTTAACACTCTACCAGGTGATAAAGACTGGCTGGGTACACTGGGCCATTTGAGGCAACCGCAAGATCTATAGCAATTACTATCTTGCAGAAATACTGTATACACATTCCATATAAAGTGACAGAGAAATGCCTTGAGGAAAAACTAAGATGCTTTTAACAGCAGCAATAATCAAATAATATATGGTTATGCATAACGTGCTCTACTCTGCATCAAATTACAGCTCCTTTTTTGCCGTACATATCAGTGCACTATATTGGATAAAAAATAATCCATATAAACCAAATATCAGTGTGGAAACTGAAAAATAAATCTTGATTACGCACACACAAACATTCCCAGCTGCAGTGTGTACAAGAGGACATTATGCCATAAGTGTGGGGTAAATCACCCTCTGTGTGTACGGCCCGCATCAGTCAACAATAGCAATAATCTCACTAATCGGTGGTTTCTGCCGCAACAGCAACACAAACAGGAAGACTTTGTCAGAGGCAACAGGCTGGTAAAGAGGCAATAGACAAAGAAGAGCTGTGTTGTTTTCCCAAAAAGCTCCATAACTATATTCTACTCCAATAATAATTATAACAACAATAACAATAATAATTTTTGCTCTTTGATTTTTACTATATGAAAGTGTCGTCATGGAAGAAAACTAACATGAGAACTCCACCGTGTCACGGTAACAGTAACCAGAGCCAGGTAGAGTACAGTGTGCTATGTCGGAGGTGAGGGAACATTAAGCATTAATCCCCACCTGACACTAATACTTGATGTATGATTGACCCTGAAGCAGGACACTGCACATTACAATCTGGGCCATATGGCAAGACATTAGCCCTTCAACCCTCCAGCAGGATAATCTCTCCATTCTGGCAATGCTTTTTCTTCACAGATTTCTTTGCACAATAATTGCATGACAGTATTAACGTATTGGGACAGATTTAGAATGCCCTGCGTCACTGGACAGAGGAGGGGCTTCTGCCAGAGGAAATAAGGAAACATAATCTGTGATCAAGGAAGCGATGCAAGCACCCTGTACAAGACGTATGGTATCCACATTATTTATTTTTGAACACAAACATGGAATGTAATATTTCTTATATGGAAAAAATAAAAAGGATGTTCAACATTAAGAAACTATAATAAAAGGCAATAATCTTAACTTCTAGAAAAGTACATACCTCTAGTATCTCTCTTGTATCAGGTTACTTGGGTTAATTTCAATCCATTTTTTACATTTAAGATGACTTATGTGTAGCTACAACACATATTTAGAGATTTATACAAATGACGGGTTGAGAAGGTGTAAAAAAAAAAAAGTATGTACTTCATCTAGGTAGCTGAAGATCCCCTGGCAGTTCTAAAAGGCAAAGCCACACATACTAAACTGGTCCCAGACGCTTACCCAAACGCTGTAACCCTCCTTGATTTGCAACACTCCCCAACCTGACCTGCAACACACTCATATAGCCACCCCAAAAATCACAACCACATCCCCCCACCAAACAAAACACACACATAACTCAGCTACCAATCCCCTGCAGCATTACACACACCTAAACACACCAACTACCAACACATGCATGCACTCACCACCACCAAGCTGCCCACCCCCTAAAGCCTTCAATCCCCCAATCCTGAAACACAAGTCCTCCTGCAGTGTAGAACGGGTGAAACCTCAGCCCGCTCCTCTCCAAGCCCAGCTAGTAATGAACAAATTCACTGCGCATTACTCTGGACTTGATCTCTAGCAAAATAGTGCTGGAACAAACAATTTGGTTTGTCAACACCTTTCTCTGGACTCCTCCATCAATGTCAGGGGTCCAAATTTAAACAGCAAAGTGCATTTGACTGCAGGACCCTGAGCTGATTAGACTTCCCAGCTCAGCGAATTGCTCTAGACAGGACGGCAGCTCTGATTGCTAACCCGGCTTGAAAATAGTCTCTGCTGCCCGGGATTAGCATGAATATTTTGATATAGATCGATAAGCAATCTCCACTCCATAAGAAATGCCAGCAGCCTTCATTTGGCTGATCAAAGGCACATCAGCTAGCGGGCGACAGCTGGCTATTGTTTTTCAGCCAGGGCTCTGTTGAGGGAGCGAATCCATGGGAGGGATCCACAAGCACGGCTCCCCAACTCTTCCCACCTAATCGTGGAAACAATCACTGCTTCACAGGATCCCATCTTCCAGGGATGAACCCACTCAAATGAGGAAGGCAGAGCACCTGACCGCAGGGGGACAGAGTTCATTACTGATGTAGTATCAAACCGCTTGGCCACCAGCTGTTACTGACCCGGAGGTAAAAGCAGGGTCAGCAATCTATCCGTTTACCTTTTCTGCACCTAAACACATTTCATTGGATTAGACACTAGACTGCCCAAGGGGTCGAGGTTGATCACACTATGATTTTGGGCAGCAGCAAAGTGAGAATCAGAGGACATTTTTTATGGTATCTTTTTATATTCAGTCAAAGCATCAAAGAGGACAGGAGATTTGGTAAAAACCAAAAAGCTACACAGGAATACACAATGCGCCTTCATCAGCAAGCTTTAATCCGTCCTTTAAATCATGCGCCCACATACAGCAGCCTTTCAAATATAAATGTGTCGTGCATAGCCTTAACAGCAGGGTCGACTGGACTGATCACTCCCTTCACAACACTACCCCCACTGATTTGCCAGACCCCATAAAAGGGCGCAGGTGTGACCCAAGCATTTAGCAGTTAACTAGTGTGGAGAGAGACCACACGCCACTGACAGCCTGGAAGCTACCACACGGGACCAATACAAGAGGCTGAGAAAACCAACGGAGGGTATAGTGCACCAATTGTAAATTGCAGGTTTAATTCATTAGGAAGTGTCACTTTATTCTGGGGCAGCCTGAGCAGGCCGATTATAAAGTGGTAATCAGGATTAATTAGGAGAATATATATGTGAGGATTAACAGGCCTATCCCTTCTACCATGCATCTCTTTCTCTCTACTCTATTCCTCTATTACCCTCTCTCGTCCTGGTGAGAATTCAGCTCTACTGCCCTCTTTCTCACATTCTTCTCTCTTTGGCACCTCCACTCACCACTCTCTGTACTCTGTACATCTCCCATGGCATTTTATGACTCCTCTTTCAACCGGCTCAACAAAACTTCAGATTAGTGATGAAGTGGGCTTTCAAGAAATGTTCAGGGCATGCCTTCTTTGGGTGGTTGACCTGTTTGGTGGGGGGGGCATATACTTACACATGCTTGATTTCATCATAAGTATTTTTTTCCCCACCAAAAACTGTAATAAAAAAACAAAAACTGTTTCTGCTTGGATTTTGTCTGGGCAAAAAAGGCCTCTCTTGCATGCTTTGTTTGTTGTCAGACTCTTGATAACTTGAGTTACGGCTTCGGGAGCTAATGCTGCCAACATTGTTTGGGGGTCTTACACAAAACCTTTAAAAAAAGTAAAGAACTGTGGAATGATTACAAAGGATCTTAAGGCAGACCTTTTTTTTCATCTTTCTTGTCATCCATTGGAATAAATCATATTTTTGAGCACTTTCACACAGCTATGACTGCATTAACCTGACTGCAATTTTCATATTATTTTATTTGTGACAGAAATGTTTATGTTGTCTGAAATTTTCTTAAAAATGTTTTTTTTTTGCAGGGTCACTTTAATGGTCATAAGTGAAGAGACTGGAAAATCTGATAAAAGTATAGTATTAAGGTGAATTATATCTATTTCATGATCAGTTTACAGTATTAATTACAAATATATTTATTTATATACAACCTTCAGTGAAAACATACCACTTAAACTGCTGTGGGATGAACGCCCGATAGATGCACAACAGATGCATAATGGGAGACTTTTACACTAACAACCACTTCATGTCATCACAAATTTCAGTCAGGCCCCCTCTGGCCAGATTTATTACTGAAATCGTCCAAACTGCTGGTTTATCACAGTGTTTATATTATTACTTCAACATGTTTCAGTTAACATAACCTTGAATCACTGCAGTTCAAGTGCGATGATGGCCTGTTTTGCTTGCGATGCAGCTCCATCATTGATGTTAGCAGATGACGCATGCCCTGTTCCTTGGCACAGGCTCAGACCAAATCTTTCATCCTACTCGTCTCTAAGTGCGGTCGGGGTGGCCCTTAACATGTGAGCGTGAATAGAAATTCCACAACCAAGCTTTATTTTTAATTTGGTTTAATGAGAAAATAATGCAGCCGACAGCAGACCTCAGTGTTTTATTTAAATCTATGAGCAGGAGATAAGATTTGGTGTTTGGTTACAACAGTTGGACTTTCAGGTGGCCTCCCTCGAGAACAGAATGGTTGAATATAGACAAGGTCAAAACAGATGTAAAATGCATCAAGTGCTGTCCTATACACTAGTTCACATTTAAGCCCATTAGAAATTAAGTGTCACTGTTAGGACTAAAATGATCAGACCACACAAGATGACCAAACAAAGCAATAACAAAACCAGAAAAGTCTAAGAGTGTGACAAATCTGTCTGTGCACATCTACAACATTTGGAAGTGAAATATAAATAACATGAATCTTACACTACACCACAGAGATGTTACTGTTACCTCAACTGAGACCAGCAGGACAAGACTTGGTCAGGCACTAAACAAATCAGGAAGTGTCTATTGGATGTAATCAACAGGGATACATTATACGCAGTTTAGATATTTCCTCCTCATCCAATACTTACAAACACAGTTTACTTCACTGTGCAATTTAATGATTTTTGTGGATCTGAAAACAGGTTTGGGTGAAGCTGAGGACTTAAATAATAGCAGGAGTGGTATCGAACCTCTTCGAGGAAGATCAAATAGAGCTTTCATTAGTTTAGTACAGCGCCAGGCCTCATTGATGACTTGTCAGACAGTCTTCCCTTCAATACGCAGCGAGAGGCTCTAAAAATCATCCTTTTACTGAGCCCTCTCGGCTGTAAATTCAGCCCAGCTCAATACTGCTCTCCCTCCTCCCCCCCAAACCTCCATTATTTCTTACCATGGATTAACCCTATGCTGCTGATCAAAAGGAAGCTTCTCCATGTATCTGCTCAGGCCTAGACTCGTCCATCCATTAGCCACTCATAATGAAATCTTCAACTTATTATTATGGAAAAATCCATTGTTTGTCCACAGGTACCATATTTAGTGGGAGAGCATGATCTTCCGGAGGATTAAGGAAATGCTTCAGGGGGTTTTGCTGCTCTTCAGCGGGAAGGAGGAGGTGGGTGATGGGGCTGGGGACGGGGAAGGGGAGGGGTCAGATTGCCTCACAAAATCAGGGGTCTTATGCACCTTTTGTGGGGTGAGACTGTTTCCAATTAAGACAGCATGAGCCGCACAATATCACATTGTCACGCAGTAAACAGAGCGCTGCTTCCCACAGAAACAGGATTGCATCCCCCTTTAGGGCCTAATGAGTGTGTCACTGTCCTATTTTCCTGCACTATCTGAACAACTTAATAGAGACATAACCTGAATGAGCATCAAAGTGCATTGAGCTTGCATGAGATACTGATCATATTTAGATGCTTTGTTCAAGAGTTGACCTGTGCATGCCTACGCTTCTTACTCATTCTTGTTGCATTAGTCTGCTCTTGTGTTTGAAGTGTACTTACAGTAAATATGATACATACACCAGGGCTAAAAGCTTTACATAAAACTGTCTTCGAAGAGCATATTAACCCATCTTTGTTTACAAGAGACAAGAAGGAGAAAAAGACAATTTGGCACAATGGTCGTAAAACGCCGCGCTCCCCACCTCGCTGGCACAAACGCACACACACACACACACACACACCAGCACCAGCACACATTCTGCAGACATAACGCAGACACAAGGCTAAATCACTTGGGACAGGAGCGTTTAAGACAAAGTGTCACATTTCTATGTAATAAATAGCAGAGATTGATTTGACCTCCCAGCCAGGTCCTTCAGTTTACTTATACAGAAGTTAAGAAAAATGGAAGCTCTCACTCTCTGGGGATCTCTTGGAAGGAAATCAGATAGCCTGTTGTGGGTTTAAGGGCCGTGGCGGTCCAGTGGTGTCAATATGGCCCAACTCTCTACCAGCTCCTACAGCAAGATGAGAGGATCAGAGAGAAGCAAGCTCCAAACATATCCAGCTGTTATCTAAGCTCTGGGTGCAGAGACGAGCAACAGAGAGGAGAGGAAGGTCAAAGGGTTTCTGTTACTGTCTCTTCTGAGACCATCTTTTGCATTATTCTCAATAACCCAGCATCCTCATATTCCAGATATAGCCATTTTCCCACCACTTACTTTAGAGGGCAATGAGACAACATGATCTGTCATCCATGTATAAGCTGGCAAAATTAAAACAACAAAAAACAGTAGAGTAGAGGCACTTTGCCAAAAATCCATCTTTACACAGCATTCCAGGAGCTGCCCCGAGGGTGAGAAATGAGAATAGATACCAGCAGGTGTAAAGTAAGATGCCAATTTTGAGCACATCACCAGAAGGCAAATGGCTTCTTCCTCCTCTGCAGCACATATCTGCAACTTTAAACATGGGGCGGTGTCTCTGTAAGCATTTACAGTGACATAAGGGGAGGAAATTGCCTGAGACACAGGGCAAAAATGTATGTATGTCTGGCACCCAGCTGCAGGAAAAAGCTCCTGAAACACTGAAGACCACTATACACCAACATGTTGCTAATTTAACACTGTTTTAAGCCACACACCTGTCCCTCTCATCTCCCAAGAAAACTGTAGGTGAAGTGAACTCAACGCGAGAGACTGAAGCACAACAAGAGAAAGTGGTGCACCTCAACAAGAGCACAAATGCACAGAAGCTGTTTCTGAACAGCAACATGTGGTGCCCATAAAACCCACATCCTATTTAGAGTAATTATATTGCTACAGCCACATGAATTATCAGTGACGCAAGACATAGTGACAACATCTTCAAAATATGTCAACCACAACAAACAGGAGCCACCAATTCAGATGACTCCAGTTTCCACTGCAGTGTTGGTGAAAGCTAAGATGTCCTATATGCTTTCACCCCTCTGACAAAGCATTTAAATGTACTGTATGTGCATATCACCATATACCAAAGTTTTAATGATCATGATTAACTTTCTATAATGTGATTCAACTGGGATACAGCCTCATTGTGAGGAAAATAAGTGTCTTTTCTTTCGAATGCAGTTTACACACCGTTAACGCTGCAGGAAACGCTGGGATGCTGAGAACACACGGGCTACTATCGACTACCCGGCTCGCTTTCCTCTCAGCTCTGCAGAGTGGAGGAGAACCAGCCAGTGATGAACGATGGCAGCACAGTCAATGAAAAATCAACTGGGAAGCACAAAGCTCTTAATGCTCAGCCATATTGGCTGCTGACGGGAGCAAATAACATCAGCATAGCACTTACAGAGACCAATCATACATTTCCACCAGCAACGACATAGGTTCTGGACCGCAATAAATTCTATCCCTGATTAAACAGTAAATTCAGCATGCCTATCACGGTCCCATTAAGTGGGGGGCTGCTTTCAGAAACATCATTAATCAAGCAAGAGATATGGTGCGAAATATCAGTCATCGATTGTAACTGCTTATGACAGTTTACACAGCTTTATATCTGCAGGGAGTGCTCGCTGATCTATCAATTACCAGCAGCCCTTACCGCATGCTAATTGTGCATTTTCCCCTCTAATGCATTTGCACTGTTATCTTATAGGCTAATGAAACCAAACAAATCAATAAATATAAATTATACATGCAAAGATGTACTGCTGTGAACATAAAGCCTCTAATTAATTGCACTTGATTAATTTATATACTTTAATTATCTCTCCTAGCTGCAGATGGCATAAATATCTGGACAATCTGCTTATTGCTATGTCAGTCATAAAACGGCAGATGCAGTGAAACTATTAGGTGAGGCTTTGTCACTGGAAAACACACAGTTGCTGACATAAAAAAGCCTTGCCTCTGAATAATTTAAAGAGAGCAAATTGCCAGACAACACAGGGCTCGGGACTGTTGTAATTCCTGCGCTGGTTTGTTGTGGTGAGTAGTATGTCCATTTTGCATGAGCAGAGCAAAATTCACCACTACATTTTTAGTTACCATTCTTTATGTCCCCTCTCTAAATGCTTGGGTGCTTACACATTTAAGCAATTTCTCTGTACACAAATTTCAGAAAAGCATTTGTGAATGAAGTGAAACATACTAATATTCACTGTGCAATATGTCTGCAGTTTTATACAACTAAATTTCAATTATCTCACATCATTGAAAACAGTGATTACATTTTTGAGTTTACTCGTGCTTCCTTCACCAGCGTGTATGCATGTGTGTGCTGTGAGTTGTGGGTACTTATGCTTAAACCCTTTAGTTAATTAGTAAACAGCCTGTTAGCATTGTTAGCATACTTCGTTTAAGCCAATTGCTATGCATAGCCACAAAGCTAACAAGCTTGAGAGAAAATCAGAGTCAGAGTGTAGGGGATGTCATTGGACCTTATTACTTGTGTCTGGTGAAGAAAAAAATTGAATTCAAAATGTAATTTCAATATGATGCAGCAAATTTAAAGAAGCCACACTGAAAAACAGCAATATGATACTTCATTGTACTGCAACAAGCAGAAAGTTGAGTATGAAGTGGAGTTGGCCAAATAACTTGTCTTCCAAGGGTGCACGAGGGGAAAGACAGCGAGGCTTCTGGGGCTTTACATCTTGATGCTGCTAATGAGGGTGTTTTTAGTATAATTACCCCAACAGGGTGCTTGGCAGTATAATTACCAGTAAGACATTACAGAGGAACATTAGTGTGTCCAGGTACAGTAAATATGTCGAGATATACAGTGGCGAGGTCTGCTCTTTTTCTGAAGCTGGATCTTTTATAAACAAGCTGTTATTTTTCCCACGTGCTAAAAACGCACCCGCGAAAATTAGTTACAATTTATCCATGAAACAATAGGTTTCCTGATAACACTTTACATGTAAAAGTTTTAAAAGGTGGAACTGCAAAATGGCTGCGTGCGAACAGCAGAATTTGCACTGTGATCTGTCCAGTTGTGAGATGTGTGGGCCCCCTTTTTTTTTTTTTTTTTTAAGAGTCAAGTGGGTCAAGTCCAAACAATCAGGATTTTATGGCTGAGACTCAAACTGCAGCAAATCAGCTGCCCACAGTTGAATGTACTTTATGAAGTAAGCGAATACCTGGCAGGGATGTCTAGCACTTTCGTGTAGGCGACTCCAGACATATAGTTTAGACCACATAAATGCCACAATGCCTGTAAAAACACCTGGACTTTTTGGCCACAACTTCAAACATGCGTGTGCACTCTATTTACCCTTACAGACCATTCATGTGGTCAGGTTTTTCAAAAACATAATCTTGTCCCATCATAGCTGAATGCGTCACATCTGAAACGCGTATGGAGTTGTTATATGTACAGATGCATGGATCTTTTCTTACTGGCCAGTTGAGGTTGTAGTGTTTTATTAAAAAAAAAAAAAACACTGGAAAAAGACAGCGGCTCCTGCAGGACGTCGAACATGTCATGTTATAAATAGATGAACCCCATTGGCATTTATTTTGAATATCAGAGCTTTATGTACCCAGAGTTGATATGTTTAAACAGTCATGTATTGTCCTTGTAATCGTTTTCCTCTCCTGGTGTGTGTTGTAAAATTCCTGAAAATAGTCAATGTAATTTGTTCCACTTGGTAATTAAATTGATTCAAATATAATTCCTATTTGACCATACATACACAACCTCACCTAGAAATACACCACAACCATATAAACAGAATTTGGAGGCAGAAGCCCAATTTCTCAGATATTGTGTCTTTTCTTTATCTTCCCCTCAGAGCCGAGACTTTTAATCATCCAGATATGATTTAGTCACTTTTAAACAATAATGATCATGGACGGAGCATCATTTGGGAGGAGGTGATCAATCAGAGGCTCATTCAGCTTTAATTCATGTAGATGCACACCTAATACTCATTACAAAGATGCAATTTCCAGCCAGTCAACGTAGATTAATGGGGAACCTTCTCTCCAAGTGTTTCTTTGCGCAGTGCCATGCCTCCAGCAGGATGGATGACTTTCATGCAGACAGAACTGATCCACAGGCTTATTTATTTCATATACGTGTTTATGACAAACTGGTTAGGTGAAAACATATTCAACAGACAGTAATCAAAATGACACAGACCAGAATTTTTTTCTTTGGTTATTTTATTGTTTTGGTTTGACATATGAACAGGATTTGGAGTCCCAAATGTTTCCATCCAAAATGAAAGTAGAACAATGCGACGGGAAATGTTGCTCCTTTCCGTTTCCTTAAATTCATCATAGGCGAGTAATTGCATGTTAGAACTCTGTTAATACATTTTAAACATTTTACATCCTTAATTTCATTTGTTACTAAATATCATAGAATATTATTTACGCCAAAGAAAAGTGTGTTGTAAAAGCTTCAAGATAATTCTCTTTTCTAAAGAAGATTCTTCTTTTAATTCAATTGATTTTACTTAGAAACGATTTTGTAGATGTCTGTGTTTTCAAGTGGTGAAGTTTTGAATTTGTTTTGTAAAAGTCTCTTGCAAAACATGAACTCAGCTTCTCTACAGTTCTATTTATATAATAGAATAACTGGCTTTATGTGTTTTTTTACTGAAGAGATTTAAATCGTAGAAAGAAGTATTTAAGATTTAACTTATTATTAAAAAATAAATAAATAACATATGCACAAACAAGCATATGAATGTGTGCAGGTGTACGCATGTGTATCTATACATTACAAACTTAAGCTATGTGCCCCTCTTTGGTAGAACTAACTAACAAAGACAATAAATAAAACAAAGATAAAAACAACAACAAAAAAACAAACATAATTTCCACTTTTCTCTTACTCCCGGCAGGTGAAAATTTTGGTTTGGATTTGGCCAGGTTTTGACAGAATTTTGTTTCTCACCAAAGCATAAAAAATGTGTAAAAATAAGAAAAAAATCACAAATGCAAGAAACTTAGCAAAGAGTCTCTCCAGAAACACTGTACTTACTTCAAGTTATCCACAGTCCACTTTCATCACACTGCTCTGTATGTTACGCTATTCTGTTAGATACGTGTGCTATTAACAAGTATTAACAAGTTTTCCAATCATTTATTTTTCTATTTAAACCTACAGCATGTAAATCTACCTGTGGTCCTAATAGGTAGATTTAAATGAGTGTTGGGATTTTCTTCAAATACAAATTAATTTAATTTTTAGTTTATTTATTAACGAAATAAAGACAAATACACAAGTATTTCTTACACACTCTATTATTTTAAAATATAATTTCCAGGTCAGAGTATAAGAGACAGAAGAAGAGAGAGAGAAAGATGAAGTGAAGAACCTGGTGTCTATAAGATGAAAAAATCCATTACAAGAATGCCATTGCAGACACTTATAGGCTGCAATTGTCATTTTCCTGCTGCAGCTTTGATTTACCTCCTATCAGCCAGAGCTGTTGGCATGGCTGAGAGGGGGGATTACAGCATGTAATGTCCTGTCCTGTGGAGATCCAGGTGGCAGGGATTGAGCGTGCTGCCCTGGACTATGTCACTAGCTGTGGGTTGGACCATTATCCCTGCCCATGGCCCTCCTCTTCCTCTTCCCTACATATCCTCCTTCTCCCTCAGCAGGCCCAGCCATCCATCCTGCATTAATTGGGTTTGGTATACTGGAATCCCCGTCTCACGGCACATGCTTACGTCCAACCACCAGCCATAAAGACAAGCATGTTTAGCACAACAATTATGATAATTGCTGCAGAGCACTCAGCTAAAGGAATAAGCAAATCTGATTAAGGGCCCTTCTCCATGATCAAATATTAATCTGATGTGTCTTCACTCTGACCTGGCTTGGAACATAAGAAGCTCTTATGGTCTTATGCATTAACAGATTTGCACAGGCTGAACTCATAGCAACTAATAATATTGGACATGCAAGTCAGAGCGCTGAAGAAATCTTCCGGGAGCAGAATCCACTTAGCATAAAACTAAATAAAAATAGCAAGGATAACAATTGGACTAAGCTTTATGATGACTCCCAATTATTGCAAATTAGAAATGACAGTAAACACCTATTAGGACAAAATTCTTAGAAGCACCTGTTGAACTGGACTGAGTACAACAAGCAGGTCTAAACCTTTTACGAAGCTTTGTTTCTGCTTTATGTAGCTGACCTCAGACATTCTCTCTCTCTCACACACACACACACACACACACACACACACACACACACACACACACACACACACACACA